>KL260042.1:0-33245 GCA_000699545.1 Podiceps cristatus | reverse complement strand
CCCCAGCTCCCTCAGCCGCTCCTCACAGGACTTGTGCTCCAGACCCTTCACCAGCTTCGTTGCCTTTCTCTGGACATGCTCCAGCACCTCACTGTCTTTCTTGTCCAAAAACTGAACATTGTACTCAAGGTGCGGCCTCATCAAGTGCAGGGGGATGGTCACTTCCCTACTCCTGCTGGCCACACAATCATAGAACCATAGATTCACAGAATGATTTGGGTTGGAAGGGACCTTAAAGATCATCCAGTCCAACCCCCTGCCATGGGCAGGGACACCTCCCACCAGCCCAGGCTGCTCAGAGCCCCGTCCAGCCTGGCCTTGAACCCTTCCAGGGATGGGGCAGCCACGTTTCCAGGGATGGCACATCTACCACCTCTCTGGGCAACCTGTTCCAGTGTTTCACCACCCTCATCATAAAAAATTTCTTCTCTGTATCTAGTCTATATCTTCCCATGTCTAGTTTAAAACTGTTACCCCTTGTCCTATTGCAACTGGCCCTGCTAAAAAGTTTGTCCCCATCTTTCTTATAGGCCCCCTTTAAGTACTGGAAGGCTGCAGTTAGATCTCCCTGGAGACTTCTCCAGGCTGAACAGCCCCAACTCTCTCAGCCTGTCCTCATAGGGGAAGTGCTCCAGCCCTCGAATCATCTTTGTGGCATTAAACCTTCAGTAAGAACTGGTCGGGTCCTGGCTGCTATGTGCTGAAAGCAGCTAGATCAGTAATGAAGGTATTTGAGGCAGTGAAAATAGGCAGCCTGGGGGAAGTGATGGAGAGCTAAGGCAGGTCAGGGCATTTAAAAACATATTTCCATTCAGTCTGTAGTTTCCCCATGTATCACACAGATCACACCCATGATAGCGAGGGCTTAGATACCTTTTTTGGTGCGCCTCTTGTAAGCTGGTTTTGCTGACCAAACTTTTTCTGAACCTTGCAAGGAAGAGGCGGTGGGCATGCAGCAACGGGGAAGAAAAGAGCTCTGGCCTGAGTCACTGTCACATCCTCAGGAAACTCTCCTGTAAGAGCTGCTCCATAGCCTAACACTTTAATAAAGTTCTTAGGTAGGAAGTGAAGGACTTTTAATGTATTTTATAGCTGCACATGCTCATTTCCAACAAAAATACACTTTCTCTTTCCCAAAAATCACAGCATACAGAGATGACTCGTGGCTCAGCTGTGTATTTACCGATTCCCCTGCCCTTCTAATTGCAGAACAAGCCTGTGCAGGCATTGAGAGGAAAGAATGATCTTCATATTCTTCATTACTCACTTGTAGCTTCACCTCCTGTGAGTTATGACTCATTTTCTCACTCCTGGGACATCTCTCATATAAACCGATCATACAATAATTCACCAGAGAGGTGAAAAATTAACTTGTCTTCTTAATACAGAAGTTAAGAAAATAGGCTAATATTTCATTTCCCTAGAAGAAACCAATGTAATAGGAGCAGGCAGGTCATACTCTGGAGTGCAGTCCAAGTGAACACATGCCTCAGCTAAACCGAGTGATAGAAAAACAGGCTGAGTTTGCTGCATACTCCTGAGTTACCTCCACATTTGCTTTTTACCTTATTTCTTCCTCCCTTCTTTCCCCATACTTTCAGAAGTTACCCAACTGTGGCAGCACAGTAAACTGAAGCTTCTTTCTATGTATTTGTGTACAGAAAATGTAGTTGTTTGGCACTGAAAATGTCCCGCAAGAGGCATCTTTTCTGCAGCAGAGACAGGTGCTTCATATTCCTTATATTTTTTTCTTTCTCTAATGTCTTGCATCATTCACCATGGGAGGGAGATATTTGATTGACCTGCTGTTGGTTTAGGATGACAAATTAATTTCATGTCAGCCTCCAAACAGCCTGTTAACACTAATCACCTGGGACCATCTCAACCAGCGTAGAAGAGACATTTAACTCTTCACCGAAAGGTAGAAGTTTCTGAACCGTTTTACTGAGCCATCCAAGCCCCTGTGGGCTCCACGTTGCCAGGGAGTATGCCTGGCATTTGAACTCAGCCCTACCGAAAGTTTAGATTAGCTTCTGAGTTGATATTTTCCACAAAAGGGAAATTAAATAATGAGACTTTATTGTGAAGGCATATAGCCTTGTCTCTTCCTATTTCTTATATGCTCTCCCTGGCGCGATTATATACAGCGAGAAAAGTCTTGCTGCTTCACACCGAGGATTGCTGTGACAGAGAAACACCACTCACCGGCACGAGCCCATTAAGTTTTCATTAGACCCCCTTGCCCTCTTTTTCATCTTTCTCGTCTCCTGCCTTCCCCGTTCTCTTTTATATTCGCACTTATTCCTACCTGGTAATGCTTGGTTGCTCTGAAGCCACTGTGAGTACCTTGCTTCACCTCTGTCTTGGCAATCAGTTAGTTGCCCATTTCAAACCACTTTCACAGGCAATGACCACTGTGGGTTATGGTCTGTCATGTCAAACCCTAACTGCTGGTCTTGCTTGAAAGGTAGCAGAGTGTAACAATGAGCTGATGTTGGAAGACACTTTTGTCTTTGTCTACTGGTGTAGAAAACACAGGTGAAAGTATTATTTTTGCAACCATAATTGTTGCCTTGCATTTTTTTTTTTTTTTTTTTTAAGATATATGCAGGAATTCTTATCCAAAATAAATTTTAGCAAACTATACAGGCTTTTCCTGCTGTCATTTTAAATGTATCATTTAAAACTATAGGGTTGTCCCCATAATGCTGTGCCCAGACACCCTTACATGGATTTTGGCCACACCATGCTGTACAAACATAACATTGTGACTGTGAAAGGTGCAGAATCATGCGTTCAACCCGGAATGTTCTGGGGGTTTAGTGTACAGCTATCACAGCGATTGTACAGTATGTGCAGTGCACTCATCTCCCGGGTAGAGCACAACATCTGTTTGTCAACACACAGCCAAAATGAACTGTCACAGGGACACCAACGGAAAGAAAAGCCTCATTCAGCTCACACTGCAAGGGAAATGTAGGTCAGTGGAATATCATTACTGAAATTGAAATTTATCTGGGACACCAGGGTTAATAAAACTCTTCTCGGACAAGTCCTATGGCATCGTTAATGACCGTGAATTGTCACAACAGTCTCTCCTGCCTCCGTACTGAGAAGTTGCCTTTCACAACTGGAAGGCCCCAGTTCAGTACTGGGTTATATTGCTTGGTTCATTTCCAATTTATTTACCAAATTACAGCTTTCTTCAACCCTCTGGCTGTCTTTCATGCATATGCTACCCGGACCTGAGCCTTCTTAGCTGTATGTTATCTAACAGGATCACAGCCCTGCTAGGAATGACCTATATTTGGCTTGTTCTCCAGCATTTAATTTTGAACAGTAAAAGCTAATTTTCTTTTGTGCTGAAAGAACATATGGGTTCATTGTGAGGGAGAAGAATTGTTTGAGCATTCTATTGAAGTTAGATATTTTTAGGTGCATGTAAGATCAAAGCTCTGATATCTCTTGGTGCAGTAATACATGTACCAATATGTAACAGCAACAGAATCTTTTTCCAAGTCTCCATTCAGAGCATTTTTGTTACATTTTAAAGCTGCCTTTGACATTTTTGGGCCACATACAGCTCTTTAATGCAGCATTAGCTGATGTGAAGTGTTCCAAGCCCATTTAAGCACAGATACAGAATGAAACAAGTTTTATCAAGACACAGCAAACTTCAAACTTTCCAGAGGCTGAGCTTAGATAAACCTTATTAAAACATAACTGTTGAAATAGAGTTCAGGCTTTCTCAAGCAGTTTTTGGTAAAACTTGTTTCTCAGAATTCTGAAATACTGGTTAAGGGTATTTCACACATTAATTTCTTCTGTCTGCTTCAAGTCCTGGCTTCAAGTCAATAGAAATGCATCCAAGCTGTCAAGTTTACATCTAGGCTTTGCCAGAGTGTGAAGTTGTTTATATCTAGAGTTCTGGAGCCAGCTGACTTCTACACACTTAGGAAAATTAATTCAAATTAATTGGAGGTGTGAACTTAGAGCATCGCAGTTCAAGTATCTTAAAACCCCATGTGGAAACTCTTATTCAGATGTAAAGTGTCCTCAGTTCTGAATATAATCTTCCTCTGAGATGAGCTATATCTAAATTCACAACTAAGATCTAGTATCATCTTTTAAAGCAGAAACTGTTGACAAGGAAATTTCACAGGTGCACCAAATAAGTGATAAACAAACTACTTCAGATTTAGGACTGGTTTGGTTGTCATAAAGTCATAAAAAACATCTCAGTCTCTATCCAATCAAGGATTTTTCCGCTATTCCAAGGGCAATAAAATAAAGGTCATGTTTTATGGCTCATTAACGGTCATACTTTTAATCTGAAATGGTTTGAAATAGCAGAGTTATGTTTTGTATCTATTAAATCTGAAATCAGTTGATTTTCAGTAGCAAGTTTGGAGTTTTTCCATCTAAATTATTAAAAGATCCATAACTATAATAAGCAAATAATACCTCCATTCTTTCAGTGCAACTGTTTTTTGCTTTCATATCATAGTCTAGCAAACTGACTAGTCTATCACCAATTCTGTTGTTTCCATCTAAGGTGAATCTTTTTGTGTACTTTATTTTGAACGCTCTCTAGATCGCACTTTGCTGGTAACCATAAACTTTTAGCCTGGAGTCTCAGCGTTGTCCCTGGGTTGGAATCCCAGAGGTGCTTTTACAGTGCAGATTTCTTGCCTAGGGCAGCAACTTTCAATGATTCTCTGGGAAAAGGAAGGGAAACAGAAGCTTTTCACCCTTATTCAAACTTTTTTTTTTTCTTCCCTCTAGTCTGTATATCTGTGTCCCACTGAGAGTGTCCCCTCTGTCACCCACATAAAGAAACAAACACATACATTGAGTTAATGAGGAAAAGGGAGGCATCTTAGACCAGTAGCTCTTCTTGGAGCAGCAGATCTTTTGAGTGCACTCCTGGGACTGGCTGGCTGGGGAGAGACTGCAGTTAAACAAAACATTTTGTGTGAAATCCTGTATATCTCAAACTATTAAACATGATACGTATTCATACCTTCTCTATGACACTCCATATTTTACAGAGTTCTATACCATTATTTCATCTCAATGGCCTCTCTTCCAGCATCCATATTCTGTTGATGACCAAGGTACATCACCTCTCTTTATAAGTAACCACCGTGAGAGCTGACTTCTGAGTTGCCAACACAGAACCCATCTGTACAAACAGCTCTAGAGGAGATCCTGGAAACTAAAGGCTGATTAGTCTGACTGCTGTCCCTAGTAAGATGCTAATTAGTAATAAAGAATAAAATCAGTGAGCATACAGATAAGCATCGCCTGTTGGGAAAGAATTAACATGGCTTTTGTAAAGGGAAATTCTGTCATACTACATATTGGAGTTTTACCATGAATTTATAAGCACCTCAGTAAAAAAGGATAGAGTGGTCATAACGTATTCAACTTTGGGGAAAAAACAAACAAACAAAACAACAAAACAAAACCTTTGGCAAGTCTTTGTGCCAAATATTATTTTTAAAAAGTAAGTTGCTATGGGAATGGAGAAAAGAATTTCTGAAAGCTAAGTGAAAGATAAGAAGGGTTATTAGTTGCTTTTCAGGATGAAGAAGAGTCAGCACTGGGATGAACCAGGACTGACGTAAGCATTGGTTTTATTTGACGTTGTCATCAATGCCCTTGAGAAAGCAAAGAGCCGTGAAATCTTTATGCTTACAAATGATATTAAGCTCTATCAGGTAGTCAAATGTTGCAGCTTTAATGAGGAATTGCAGAAGAACCTAACAAAACTGAGCAAAGGGGCCAAAAGTTCGCAGATGAGCTCCGATGTAAAAAAATACAAGGTAATGAATAAATCTAGAGAAAATAGTCTGAAGCACAGAGGCATGATGCTGAACTCAGAAAAGACAGTTGCAAGAAGGAGATCTTAGAGTCATTATTGTCATTTCCCTGAAATAATCATTTCAATATGTAGTGACACCCAAAAAAAAAGTCAATATTTTTTTCTGTGTCATCGGGAAGAGAAGACAGAGAGCAGTATTTTGCTGCTTTATAAAGCTGCTGGGTGCCCACATGGTGAATACTATGTGCAGGTCTCATTTCCCCAGAAGGATATACTGGATGTGGACTAGAAGCAGAAAAGGGCAAGTAAAACGATCACGGGAATCAAGTGACTGCTTGAAGTCATGAAGACAGTGGGTAAAGTGAATTTCGAAGTCTTGCAATCTAGCAGTACAGAAACTGGGGGACATTTAATCAGGTCATGCAGGAGATGCATTTAGCACAGATAAAAGCCCTTATTGGCCCTCCGGGAAGGAAATTACTGCAACTTTCTTCATGGGAGGTTGTGGAGGCAGATACCAGAAGTAGGATCAAAAAGGGACTGGACAAATTGACATGAACTTCATGAATATTAAGAGGAATAAGCATAGCTGTACCTTCCAGCTTTCCTAGTGCAGCAACTGCAGGTGCCTGGTAAGCATAGGGGAACTGAGCTGCCATGAGCGGCGAAGTTTGCGTGCTGTCTTTATATTCAGTACTACCTGTCGCTCAACAACTCTCTTTATGAAAGATCTTTAAAAAAAATAATTCATCAGACTATTAAAAACAGTAATTAAAATCATATGCTTAGAGAGTACATACGTGTACAAGAGAAGATTATTGGCTGCTCACCTGTACAAGCACATAACCTGTCTAGATACCTCATGATCTCCACTACTTTTGCACCTCTCTTGCAAGTTACCAAGGCTTCTCGATCGCACAGCTACCTACCAAGTGAGGACAATAACAAAACCTCACTCTGTCACTGCCTGCCTCTTCCTGCCAGAGCCTCCAATGTCATCTTCCCTGGGGATGTGTATCTTCCTCAGTAGATTACTCTTCATAGAATCATATAAAAGTTTAGGTTGGAAGGGACCTTTCAAGTCCATCTAGTCCAACCCTCTGCCATGGGCAGGGACATCTGCAACTAGATCAGGTCGCTCAGAGCCCCGTCCAGCCTGGCCTGGGATGTTTCCAGGGATGGGGCATCTACCACCTCTCTGGGCAACCTGTGCCAGTGCCTCACCACCCTCAGCGTAAAAAATTTCTGCCTTATATCCAGTCTATATCTCCCTTCTTTTACTTTGAAACCATTACTCCTTCTCCTATCACAGCAGGCCTTGCTCAAAGGTTTGTCCCCATCATTTTATAGGCGTCCTTTAAGTATTGAAAGGAGTAAGGTCTCCCTGGAGCCTTCCCTTCCCCTGGCTGAACCCCCCCGGCTCTCCCAGCCTGTCTCACAGCAGAGCTGCTCCAGCCTCTGACCATGTCTCTGGACCCGCTCCAACAGGCCCGATGCTCTTCTTTCACTGTCCTCTACTCTTATTAAGATAGTTGTAGAATGTGAAATATAATAAAAAAAATGTGTTTAAAAAAACCCTTAGAAAACAACAAGACCTCTAAAAGATTTTGGAGACACAACTTCCTCTAAAAGATTTTGGAGACACAACTTCCCCTGAAAATAATATTTGTCCTTTTTCATTGTTTTCTCCATGTGTCTCCTGTTTCCATTCTTTATTAGGATTTCTATCAAATTGACCAGTATGATTTTATTCATCTCTGATTTTCAATACCTCCTGCTTTCTTTGGGGTTTTTTGGGGGTTTGTTTTTTTTTTGTTTTTTTTCTTTTTCACATTGGCATCCCATTTTTCTGGTGGGCACTCTGTTTTAGACAAAAGATTACTCAGCATAATTAATAGTTTAGCAATTTCATACTTGAGTTCTTCTGGAACTCTTGGATGAATACCACCTGGTCTTGGTGATGCAATACTGTTAATTTTATTGATTCACTCTTAAAACTTTCCTACTGATACTGTAATTTGAAACAGATCTTTGAATTCAACTGTTTTTAAGGAAAATTTCTGATATGAGAATCTTCCCAACCATATCAACGGTGATCATGGAGAATATTTCTTTTTTTTTTTCTATAACTCTATCTTCTCTGTATGATCATTTTACTTCTTGATCATCTCTCAGTCCAACAAACTCTCTGGCAGATTTTCTTATTCTGGTACTGGAGAAAAAAGTTTTCATTTTTATGGTTTTAACAATATGTTCTTCAAAAAGATTTTTTTTTTCCTTTTGTCCTGCTGTATTATCCTTTTATATTTAACTAGTTCTCTTCTATTTCCCTTTTTTGGAAGGTTTCATTCAGCTTTCTGAGGGATATCTTTTCAGTTCAAATAGGTTTTTTCACCTTGCTTGTTTAACTACATCAGCTTTGGGGTTTTGGTTGTCTTTTCTTTTTCTATTTTTTTTTTTTTTTAATCTTTATGGTCTTTTTGATGGGTTAGCCCTTTCACAACAGTCTCTACAATTCACCCCCAACTACGATGTGAAAGGACAAAAAGTCCCACATCCAAGATAGTGTCTGCAGTCTGACACAGTTACATATAAATAGCCCCCAATTTCAAACAGAACTCATAGGCTGTACAGAAATTCCCTGCTGAGCTTTTAAAATGATTCTCGCACTTGCCTTACTATGGAAATCATCTTCCAAGGACCAAAATTAAACAGTAATAGGTTCCGTTTTTAGTTGTTTAGGTATTTGATGGAGGTGCTGTTTCTATAAATACACACAGCAATTGCTTAGAATTGATTCCATTGCTTATTTAACAACTTTAATTTTCACTGAGAGCAGGGCTTAAAACGCTAGCACATGTCGTGTTCGCCTGGGTCAATTTTAAGAATAACTTGATCTGCTATATTTGCTTCCTTTTTAGTTCAGCTTTCCTGGGGTAGGTTGAAACCTGCCCTTGAAAGTGTGTATGGCTCCCATTAATATCAATGGGAGCCATGTGTGTGCACCGAAGGAATAAATACTAAATTTACCCCGTAAGCACTTCCCCCATAATGACTGAGTGTCCTATTACAAAGTCATTCTTTAATTACCATTTTTAGCACAAACTTTTTCTTTTAATATATTCCAACTGATGATACAATTAATTCTCTGAAGTAAGCGTCATTGCATAGTAACTGGAAATACCATTAGTATTTTCATGCACTTTCCAGAGTCAAACTGCTTTACAAATATTTACTTACTTTTTCTCATAACATTTGTTGGAATACAATGTAGTTACATGAACATTTCCTGGTTTCATATTTTAATACTTGCCTACAGCTAGTGATCCAGAAGTATGGCAGAATACATAATTTTACATTGTCCGTAACTTTTTCCTGATTGAACTTAGTTTTGCCTCTTTGTGTTTTACAGAGCTACACCACAGCCACATCTGTGTTTTCATTCTGAAATGGATTCCTCCACAATCATAGACACTGCTTGCAATTAAATGCATATAACCTGCTGCTTTAATTGAGTTCAGTCCAATTTGTCACTTCAAACTTCAGAAAATTATGTGTAAGGAGAGATTTACTTGCCAGTTTGATTCAGCTAAAGTTGATGGAAAACCTTTTGATCACTCAGCCATTAAACACATTTCAGAGTTGTGCCAAGCTAATTGCTTGAGCTTGCTGGAGTTTATTTGTATTTAAAACAATCTAAGTTGATATTTTCCAGGGCTGTGCAAACCATTATCTTTGCATGCACTTGTGTTTCCTTACTTAAGAGTTTTGGGGATCCGATTCTGCTCTTACACACCCACTGGTGTAGATCAAGCAAAACTCTGTTCTCTTTGGGAAAACAAGGGGAGAAATGGTGCGATAGCGGGTGCCAACCCAAATTTGTATGTCCATCTGTTAACTGGTGCAATCAGAAAGTGACAGAGCCACAGCAATGTTTATTCATTGCAGAGCACCTGCTCCTGGTTATGACAATAAATCTAATGGTGCCTCAGCAGCTCAAGTGTAGACATGCCCGTTGGGATCTTGCTGGACCAGGGTGGAAGCGGCTACTGGGAGCGCAACTGTAGATCTGTAATAACAAGGTCTCCAGCTTTAGGGGGTCATGATCAGCATTGTTGGTGCCTTGCTTCTAAGAAATACAGTAGGGGTTTTTAATCCCTTGATTCCCGGATAAAACCAGTAATAGGAACTGCAAATTGGTTTTGCTTTGGTCTCGTTACTTTAGGGAAAGGAAAAACCTATGTTAAATTCAAAGTGCAAAGCACAGAGTCTTCATCTTTAAGACATCATTAGAGATCATGCAATGTCAACTTAGGGATCTTTTGTTAAACAGTATAAAAAAGATTCATGTTGTCAGGCCAGCTCCTTGAAGAAAGATAGTCACAAAATAAAACTTTAATACTTACACTGTGTAGCTCTTACAAGCAGGCTGGAGCTTCTGGGCATTACAGAATATGATAATCTTCCAGGTTGAGATACTGAAGTGTGAAATGTGTATGTGAGAGAGGGAGATGGAGGCGACAATTGCTACTGTTCTCCATATTTTGATTAGATACATTCCTGGAAATAAGAACTAGAAACTACCATCATTTACGTAAACTTTGAGGATGGGGATCTGGTCTGCTCCTTATCTGATAGTGGGCTACAGGTCTTAAAGGAATTAGAACAATTAAACTCTCACTGGATTCCCTTAGAGTTACTGACTAACACAAGTAGGGACTGAGAAAATCATCCATTTAATGACATAGGAAATATAGGTCCAGTTCTCCTATTCCTAATAGGTTTCCGTGGGTTTTAGCAGATCACTGGATTTCTCTGTCGTATACCCCTCTTATTCATCGAAGGAAAATAACACTGCCTCCTTACCTTGGAGGTTTGTTCATAGGGTATCAATGGGTTGTGTAAAATTTCTCAGGTATCTTGATAATGTATAAGGGGATTCAGACTGGTCATCTAAGCATGTTTCACCTCAAAATTCACTTCTTCTGTAAAACTGACAGGTTAAGGCTCTGAACTTCAAGAGGAGTTGTCTCAACCTGCTTCACTTGCAAAGTTATTTGCTTTCTAGTAAAAGATAGGCCATCTTATTGTTTTCTTGGTCCACAGCTGACATGAAAGCACATTGACGGACACATCAGATCCCAGTAATTCACCAACTGAACTGGCAGTCCTCCCTGACCATTAAAAATTCAGCATAAAGATATCATGTAAAAAGAAAGATAATTCTTGACAGTGACGTTTCTGTGGTTCCCTTCTCCCTTGTTGAAGACGTTTCATTAGAATTGCAAGTAGTCTCCCTTTGGCATGAATATTCTCCAGAGAAATGCTTTCTGTTCAGGGGTTGGTGTAGTAGAACAGGCTGATCAGAGCAGCACAGAAAAAAAAAAAAAAAAAAATAGTTAGAATTGCTTAAATTTGTTAGAAAATTTGCAGTAGTTTTTTAGATCAGGCCCGCATACCCAAAGATCCGTACAGAAATCTCCTTTCATTTGTTCTTATGGATGTAAAAGCACAAATAACACAAGAATGAATTTTGTGTATCGTTTCAGGCTGGCATTTACATTGTGTTCTTATTAAGGTTCTCTTTATATTATTTTAGATTACAGTATTTATATTTATAGCCTTGGTTTCCTGGGCATAATCTCTTAGGATACACTTGACCTAGAGCACATCACTTAGAAGTGAAGTTTTGAGCGTTTAACTACTACTGCTTAGATTGTCTAAATTACCATAAGCAGAATAAAAAGCCCAAGTGCAAGCTCCAAAGGCAATTGTGTTTTGAACCCAGGGAAGCATCTGGTAAAATGTTCTTAACAATATTTGCATTTTAACCAAATAAGCAAGTGTTTACTAGGCACAAGAGAAGGAAAATAAAATCCTGGCTGCATCCCAGATTAACAGTCAGCTCAAACTGGTGAAGATAAAATAAAAATGTCTTGGTCTGGAAGACACACAAAAAAACAGCCTTTCATAGTAATATCACACTCCTCTGAATAGTTCAGAATCTCAAAACTGTCCTTGTCAGGATTTCTTATGTCCTGCTTGCTTTATTTTTTTTTTTTTGGTCATCTTCATCTTCTGTTATCCCCTATATAAAATACACATCAACAAACTAGGAAATGACTTTTGCTACAGTAAAAGTGCATTTACATTCACATACATGCCTGGACTAGCATTGTTTTCCTTTAGGCTTTCCTTGGTGCAGCTCGGTTCTTAGCCATCATGGCAAGTCTCGTTTGGTGGTGGAGTAGGTATCTCATCTACTCAGACCTGGTCTAGACAGAATAGCACTCTGCTATGGAGGCTCTTTCCATGATTAAACCAACAATACTACAAAACAAAGAGTCCTTACTTCCACTTCACTACACAATGAAATACCTCCTAGTACACACACATACCCCTAAACCTATAGTATCCCACAAAAATCAAATATAAACTTAAAGGAAGTAATTAAGAATTTGGGGAACATTCCCACCAACACTGGGCAGGGAGGGACAGGCTCCTGCATCATCATGTAGAGACTATATGGTTACAGAGCCATCTTACTTAGTTTTGAGTTACATTTACTGCTGGAGAAGATGAACAAGCCATCACATACCCCTAAACCTATAGTATCCCACAAAAATCAAATATAAACTTAAAGGAAGTAATTAAGAATTTGGGGAACATTCCCACCAACACTGGGCAGGGAGGGACAGGCTCCTGCATCATCATGTAGAGACTATATGGTTACAGAGCCATCTTACTTAGTTTTGAGTTACATTTACTGCTGGAGAAGATAAACAAGCCATGATCCAAAGTCAGTGGCTGCTCCTCTAGCAAGATCTTCCATGAGAAGGTCTTTCTGCTCATAGGCAGGGGACTCTCCAGGATAAGTGTTTTGGCTGATGTGACAGTAAAGCACACAGTAAACTCTTATCTGACTAAGCACTTAGACTCCAAAGACTCCATAAGTCTCAGCTGATATTTTCCAAAGTAACATTTTTCAAGCTTCCTGTTGTAACCGTCCTAGGTTCAAGATACAATTACAGTTGTAAGAGTAAGATTATTGTGCAGACAGATCAATATTTTAACCATTGGACTGTCTAGACCCCGTCTGAGTAGATCAGATGCCAACTCTCCCACCAAAACAGACTTGTCATGGTGGCTAAGAACAGAGCTGCACCAAGACTGAAGGAAAATTACATTCTTCTACAAGAACGAGACCACTATTCTATACAAAGAAAAATACAGGAGGGGAATGCCAGACTAAGGATCCGATATAAAGAATTACCCCACTTTTCTGAAATATTTAGCAGGTGTAGGTGCGTGTGCATGCGTGTGTGTATAATTGTACACAGGAGTGGTCATGGCTACTTCAGTGTAAGTCTCCTAGAATATGTTCTTCTCTGCTTTCATGTTTAAGAAGCAAAAAATTAAAAATCATCATTTTCTCTAGACACTTGGCTCCATTGGCATACTGCCTGAATGACAAACAGGGGATGTGTTGTTCTGTAATAATCCATTTCCAAGTTCTCCAGTGAGACTGGAAACCCGTCAGCCATCCAGAAAGTTCTGTCCCTTTCCTGTTTTCCTGGAATGGGCTGTAGCAATAACTGAGCCTACACTGGTGCAGTTTCCTCTCTCCCGGCCTCCTTAGAGAATTAAGGTAGTTTTTCCAGGAGCTTTCCTACCAGTGGGAGAAACTTCATGACCACAACAGTCAGCATTTATATTAATAAATGTTTTTGTGGAGTCTGCACCTCATATGGACTTCGGTGCATCCCATATATACCCCTGGGTGGAGGGCAAGGACCCTACTACAAGCTATGAATACACAAATGAATCACAGAATCACGGAACGGCAGGGGCTGACAGGGACCTCTGGAGACTATCTAGTCGTCCCCCCCCCAACCCCGGCTAGAGCAGGGTCACCCAGAGCAGGTGCACAGGACGTGTCCAGGTGGGTCTGAGTATCTCCAGAGCAGGAGACCCCACACCTCTCTGGGCAGCCTGTGCCAGGGTTCTAAATGAAACTTTCCTTTTTCTAACTCCGAAAAAGCTTCCTTCTTCCTGCTGGAAAAGTAGGTTTAGTGGCTTCTAGGCAAGTTTTTCTTGGAGATTCTATGACACAGATAACAACTGCAACACTGCACAAAAAAAAAGTGAAGACAACAGTCTTTCAAAATAAAACTTTTCAGTAATTCTAAGGGTAGGTGTGTGGATGAGGGAAATCCAGACATCCTCACACTTCTCCCTTAGCAACACTAATCCACAACAGAAGAGATAGTTCATGGTCTCTGCAATCCATAATCTTTACTACTGAAAATTCACCACGCACTGAAATTATAGTATGGATGAAATTGTTATCAGCATAGGAGGAGACAGAGAAAAAGAAAAGTGAAGAAGTCTGCAGCAACATCACATGTTTTTTTCTTCTTGGGATTATGGGGCTGGTGGCATTCACATTTTCAAGGTTTTATTAATTTATATATATATATGTATATTAATTTATATGGATATGCAAATAAATTCGATGCATATATAATATGGAGGCATGAAAGGCCTAATTCCACAGTACAGTTAAAGCTGCAAAGTTATTTAGAGATCCATCAAGAATGACAGGAACAGGGTTAAAGACACTAAGTTACATCTGTGACTTTTTTATATCCACCCTGAAATGCATGTTAA
Source organism: Podiceps cristatus (assembly GCA_000699545.1). Lineage (NCBI taxonomy): Eukaryota > Metazoa > Chordata > Aves > Podicipediformes > Podicipedidae > Podiceps > Podiceps cristatus. The sequence continues at coordinate 18,748 of KL260042.1, read as the reverse complement.
CTTAGCCTGTTAATTCACATTTTAAGAGTTCTGTATGGAATTGCCTCCAAAACAGCATCATTTAGATTTTCCATTTAGCTTCCTCAGAGGGGAGGTTGATGGCATATATCTGCTTCCCAAATTATTCTTTTTCATAAGAAGGCCATGGGCAGTCAGAATATATAATGGGAGTTGTGTAATGGGAGTTATGAGGGCTATAAAGCACCTCTAAACAAATTAGACCTTAAAAAAAAAAAAAAAAACACAGAGAAAAAACCCAAAGAAACAAAAACCATTAGCCTCATTAATTCCATAACATTCCTGAAATAACTGACAGTAGCAAAGGGACCAGCACTGTTGAAGTATTGCCCTGATAAGGAGCTTAAACGGTATGTTGCAGAGAGACCTGGAAACTGAATTTATTACTTTCTTCTTTGCAGTAGGAAGTGTGAAGCTGCTCTCTTTGCACCTGTGGCTAATTACTATAGCCCTAAATTGAGGTTACAAGGAATAAGGAAAAATATGCCCAAGAGGAGAGTCTGGACTGCAGAAAATAGAAGATAGATAGATAGTTACACCACATGAATGCCAAATCCAGGGGAAGACATCAAGGCACAGGTTTTGTTTTCCTCAGTCCCATCAGTGGCAGGGACTAACACTGAGAGGAACAGGAGAGCTCATCTGATTAACATGTGGCTCAGAGGCTGGTGCCTTCGGTGGAATTTTGCTTTTTTTGGATCATGGGGAGGCTTACGCAGCACCAGGCTTGCTGGAGAGAGATGGAGTTTGGCCGTCTCAAAGGGGGAAAAGCATTCTTGTGCATGAGTTAGAGGGGTTTGTCAAGAGGGCTTTAAACAAGGTTCAAAGGGGGAAGAGGGTATAACCAGGATCACTAAAGATGAGCCTCGGGGTGGCATGACAGGGTTGGGGGTGAAATCGATAGCCCAGCTCAAGTGCATCTACACGAATACACTCAGCACAGGCAACAAACAGGAGGAGCTGGAAGTCATTGTACAGGAGGATGGCTACGACTTAGTAGCCATCACAGAAACATGGTGGGATGACTCTCATGACTGGTGTGCTGCAACGGATGGCTATAAGGGATCTTTAGAAGGGATAGGCAAGGAAGGAGAGGCAGTGGGGTGGCTTTATATGTTAGGGAGTGCTTTGACTATATAGAGCTCAACGATCATGACAACAAGGTCTAGTGCTTGTGGGTAAGGATGAGGGGGGAGACCAACAAGGCAGATATCCTGCTGGGAGTTGGTTATAGACCGCCAAACCAGGATGAGGACATTGATGAGGCATTCGACAAGTGGCTGTCAGAAGTTTCACAATCGCTAGCCCTTGTTCTCATGGGAGACTTCAACTTACGAGACGTCTGCTGGAAATACAGCACAAGAGAGAGGAAACAGTCTGGGAGGTTCCTGGAGTGTGTGGAAGATAACTTCCTGACACAGTTGGTAAGTGAGCCAACTAGGGAAGGTGCCTTGCTTGACCTACTGCTTTCAAATAGAGAAGGACTGGTGGGAGATGTGGTGGTCAGAGGTCATCTTGAGATTAGCAGCCATGAAATGATTCTCAGTTCTTGGTGAAGTAATCAGGGGGGTCAGTAAAACCACCACAATGGACTTCCAAAGGGCAGACTTTGTCCTGTTCAGGACAGTGGTTGAGACAGTCCCTTGGGAGACAGTCCTGAAGGGCAAAGGGGTCCAGGAAGGCTGGACATTCTTCAAGGAGGAAGTCATGAAGGCACAGGAGCAGGCTGTTCCCAGGTGCCATAAGACTAACCGTCGGGGAAGACGACTGGCCTGGCTGAACAGAGAGCTTTTGCTGCAACTCTGCCACCATGTTGGACAGAGAGAGTTTCAGCTGGCTCCAAGATGGACTCATTGCTCTCCAAAGCTGAGCAAATGAGCAATGGTGATGGTGCCTCTGTGGTAACATATGGAAGAAAGAGTAAAAAATGCCATTCAGTATCTCTGTGAGAGTTAGAAAAATGTGAAACAATCCTGCAGACACCAAGGCCAGTGAAGAAGGAGCAGGAGGTGGTGCTCCAGGTGCCAGAGCAGAGCTTTCCTTGCATCCCATGGAGAATATCATGGTGAAGTATGTTGTCCCCCCTCAGCCCACAGAGGACCACGATGGAGCCCACACTGCAGCCCTTGGAAAGTCCACACATGAAGAGGAGCCCAGCAGGAGTAGGCTTTCTGGCAGGACCTGTGGGCCATGGGAGACCCATGCAGGAGAGTCTGTTCTGAAAGAACTGTACCCTGTGGAAGGGATCCTTGCTAGAGCACTTCTTGAAGAACTGCAGTCCATGAGAAGGCCCCACATTGGAAAAGCTTATGGACTGTATCCCATGGGAGGGACCTCACAATGGAACAGAGGAACAGCATGAGGAAAAGGAATGGCAGAGATAAACTGTTACAGGCTGACTGCAACTCCCATCCCCCTGTATTGCACAGGGCAGGAGGGGAGGTGGAAGAGTCATGAGTGAAGTTGAGCCTGGGAAGAAGGGAGAAGTGGGAGGAAGGTGTTTTTAAATTTGTTTTTATTTCTCACTATCCTACCCTGTTATTAATTAGCAATAAATTAAAATAATTTCCCTAAGCTGAGTCTGTTTTGCCTGTGAAGGTAAATGATGAGTGATCTCCCTATCTTTATCTCAATCCATGAGCTTTTCATTGTATTTTCTCTCAGTCTTGCTGAGGAGGGGGAGTGATAGAGCTGCTTGGTGGGCACCTGGTGGCAAACCAAGGTCAATCCACCACATGAAGCCAGTAAAAGCTTTGCCATTTGATTCCCAGAGGCTTGGTCTTTAGGGATAGAAAAGAAACAATCTGAAAGATAAATTGTCTGTTTGAGTGAGCCCATAAGAAAAGCCAGGCAGGTAGGAAGCCCCAACCTTCCTGCACCTCTGAAGAGAGCCTTCATGGATCATGGGCACTCATTCAGTCCCTGCTCCTCACATACACAGTGATCACAGATGATGTCTACACGGCTACAGGTTAAGACTACATCCTAAGAGTAGACTTGCAACCCGCTCTCCTGCCCTGGAAGGGTTATTGCTTCCTGCCTTACCAGGACTTCTGGAGTTCCCCAAAGGGGAAGAATCTGAGCTTGTTTGAAGACGTTTTTGCAGTTCCTGCCCTGCAGCAGGTGTCATGGATGGCGAGGCTGAGAGTGCCTCAGAAAGGCTGGACAATTTTGGTGCAATCTGAATTTCGCTGAAAGACCATTTGGTCCATAACCAGCAGTGGGTGCCAGGTGCTGAGGGAAAAGCAAAAGAATAAAGCAAGCACGGAGACATCTTTCCTCCAGCTACCAACTACCTGCAGTTCAGGAAATACCTGAGACGGAGGCAGTTTCTGTATGTATAGCAATCTTCAAGGTTCCCTTTATAGTCAACAGAAATAACTAGGCTTTTCTAAAGCCTAATTATCTCACCATAAAGTAGCTATTCGAAATTAGTCAAATGAATCACTCCCTAGGAGGACTTACTTTTTTCCCACGACTCTAAGGAGAAGAAGGTGAAAACTAGCTTACCTGCAGGTATCTGCTCTGCAGATGGAGTGAAGTGAGGTGAGATGACGGCTACAGCTGTAGGTGGGCAGTCAGCAGGGTGGAGGTAAACCTTCTTGGGACCTGAAATGTTTAAAGCAGAGCAGAACTCACCATATAGCAATTGCTGATGGCCTCCCTACACAGGCGCAAAAAGTCAAGGAATATTTTATAGCCATCCTTGCCGTGAGGACATTGGAGGAAAACTGGTAAAAATAGGTACACATTGTCTAAAGAAAATATATAAAATATCTCTTTTTGTAAAGTAGGTGGAGAAAAAGTAGCGGATTGTCAGAGTACCTAGTGAAGAGTACACAACTGTGCTGTTCCTTGAACTTTCAGAGGGGCATGATAGGGCTGCGTGTTTCATAATTCATCTGAGAGCTTGTCTGCAGTCAAGGCAGAGAAGAGATCAGACATCTTCAAACTCGTCTGTTCCATTAGTAGTTCCTCTGATCAGCACTAGTTTCCCCGCGCTCCCTCCCTCCCTCTCTCTGTGTACTTCGTGTGATTTAAAGAGCAAAATTCCTGCTTCCTTAGCTCTGAGCTGCAGGGGGGCTCACTTCCCAGCCAAAGGATGCGCAGTATGGGGGTATGCTTTGCCGATCTTTTCCTTTTGAATGGGTTGTGAAAACTGATGATGTGATTTGAGTAGATTTTCGCTATAGGACCTTTCAGGGTCTGCTGTCTGGTGAGTTTTGTATTTGGGTGATTTGAAAACAAATATTCGGATCCAGGTGGCTTGTTGCAGAAAAGATGTTGATATAAAGGAGGAAAAAGAGCAATTATTTTAAAGTTTACTTTCTCTCCTGTGGTTAATTCACCCAATTATAAGCTGATGGCTGTTTGCTTGGTTCAGAAAATGGGTCAATGAAAGGTTTCCTACAGGCACAAAGAAAAACTTGCACTTACTTTAGATAAAGGGAAACAAACCAACCAACCAACCAAACAAAAAGTTACAGACTGTTCTGCCAGCAAAGTCTTAAAAGAGAGAAGTCCAAAAAGCTCAGCATTGCTGTCCTCCAGAGATCTCACTTGTAAGATAAGCTCTTGAAGTCTGAAACTATCATTTTATTGTGTGTTTGGAAAATGCCTAGGATTCTGGATCCCAAACCCGCATATGAACTTTCAGGTAATGGCAATACAGGAAAAATATGACAACAAATCAAGTATCTACACTCTTGTTGGACAGCACAAGTGGGGTTCAATTACATGAAGTGAGATTTTTGCTTTCCTTCAGCTTCGATTGGCAAAGAAGGACTAATTCGATTAGTCCAGAAGCAAATGCCACACTAGAGTGTGTGAATAGGATTAGTGGAATGCTTGTTCATATTTTCTTGGCTTCATTCAAACCTAAAAATCCAAAGCCATAAGAAAGAGCAAAAAATGAAAATAATATTTCTCTGGCACGATTTTAAAAGCTTGGCTTGCTTTCAAGTGAATGTAAGAAAACAGTAATTTAAGCCAATATAGAGCTGAGCAGAGAAGAGACCAAATGTGAAGAGGCTGAGAAACAATGTGCTCCCTCACCAAGATTTCAGCTGCCACCTTTGCTCTCCCCTGTACCACCTCTCGCTCTAGAGACTCACAGGTCACTCTTAAGTTTGTCTCAAGTCTGTTCACCTCTGTAGAAGTCATGTGTACAGAATTAAACTCCTGTAGTTTATTAAAGCACACCAAGGTGAAGGTAACAGTAATTGTACATAATTAACTTTTTTTTTCCTGTTCCTTAATAGTTAGGATTATGGATATTGTTTCCACGGTTTGCTGTAATGAGGCCTGAACTCTCACTTTCTTAAAAAAAAAAAAAAAAAAAAAAAAAAAAAAAAAGGTATAATAAGGGAGCTGCTAGATGGTTTGTAAAAAAAGAAAGAAAATTCCAGCTTGCAGTGGAGGTGGAAGGATTTCTTCACCACAGCTATGCTCTGCAGACTAGACCCAAGTTGATCAGGATCAAGCAGGTAAATTTACTTAAAGTTACTTAAGATTTACTACACTTACCTCAATGTGTCAAGAAGTCCAAAGGAAATCCCAGAGTTACTATGAAAAAAATAAGTAAGGAAAGGAACTATAGAAGTTGCTAGCCAGTTGTTGCATCATTATTTCATTATTTCAGGGTCCACCTAGACTAGGCCTGTTGAGATAGCCCAAAGCTGTTGAGATAGCCCAAAGCTATCTCAATAGCTGTTCTTGCTGCCCATAAGTGTAGGCTCACCCTGTATCAGTGCGCCTGACTCCTACTTTACCTGCCATTGTTATCACAGGTACCTGACCCAGAGCAACAGGAGCTGTGGGAGATGTTCCTCTGAGCTCAGTAACTGACCAATTTAGATACCTTGGCTTCTTCCTGATCCTTCTCAAGGTCTTTTAAGTGTAAACAAGATCGTTAAACATTTAAGTTGACATTTATTACCTTTAAATATTCATAAGGAATCGAATATTAAGGACACACCTACCGCAGAATTCAATCCTGACTGAACCTCTCATTGTGGGCATGTGAAAGCCAAGGCACGAGCACCAGGCAGAGCTGTGGTATGACTTGTGCAAATCTCTTTTGTGACTAAAGAAATGGACTTCTCTTCTGAAAGAGCTGAGGGGGCAGCTGGAGTTCTCTCCTTCCCTGACAAGATTGTCTTGCGGTAGCCAGCTGAGACCTCTCTGACCTAAGGAGTTGATTTGAATACTACTAAAAACATATTTTGTTGTATTGGTGTTGGATTTCCAGTGTACAGGGGTCTTCTTGGCCAGCACAAAACCTAAACCACAACATAGTCTGGAATTTGGGCATAGGAAACTAAGAATAAACTGGAGCAGCCCTAAGGCTGCTCTAATTTATGCTGGCAACCAAACAAATTGCTGGAGTACAAATGTGGCATAAAGCCTAATTTGCCTTTAACGCACCCCCAAGCAAGCTATGCCAAATGCTGTGATGAAATCAGCACGGAATCAAGGTCTCGCTGCCGAAAGTATCTCTATAGCTTTACTGCAACTTTTTCCATGTGATAGTGTTTCTCTACTATGTTTTATTATTATCGCTCTTTTAGTGCTCTCATATTATCTGTCCACTTAAGAAGTATTTTGTCTGCATAGTAAAATGAGCACTCACATGCCCAATAGGTTTTTCATTTAATAAATAAGTAAATAAATACATGAAAGCTAATGCAAAAGGCTTTATTTCTCTTGGATAGTTGGAAAAAATACATGAACTAATGTCACCTAACTTTTTTTTTTTTCTTCTCCCTGATTAACAGGAGGCCATTGGAAATGGTGGGGGTGATATTCTATAGATCAAGAAATGTAGGTTCTTAGCAGTGAAGAGGCTGGATGTGTATTAGAGTAGACATGTAAACTGAAAATGATTAATCCTGAAAGCTGAATCCAGCAACAACAGAAATCAAAAAATATTCCACTTCAGGAGTTGTTTGCTGTAATCAGATTACAGGATTCTCTGTAAGATTTCAAAACCTTTTCAAAGAAGCACTTCTGCAAATGAAGCTCTATAGAATCCTCGTAGGGAGGATCTTACCAGCAGCTATTTTGTTTTAGCACGTAATTACATGTAATTTGTCTAAATATTTTGTTAATTGTTTAAGTTCTTAACATATTGTGGTGTGTGTGTTCCTTTTCAGTGCTTTCCCATTCACTTTTTAAATAAGACAGAAAATGTCATGTCTGGGTTCCTTTTAAAAATATACTCCTTTTGTATGTGATAACTTGATTCCCTTGGCTTAAAACACCTCAAATTACAAAGAGTGTGCATTCTTCAGGAAACACATACACCCCCACACATAGAGTATATCAGATGAAATTTCTTTAAAATAATCCTTTAATTTTTCCTGAGCAATGACAGATTTTTTTTTTTGTTTAAAAAAAAAAAAAAAAAAAAAAGCAAAAGAAAAACTGTTCCCAGGAGGCATTTTGATAAGAGCTTTAAGTTGATTACTTTTTATATCCTCTGTCCTGTTTGGCTGATAAGCTCCCAATCTCCATCCTTTCACATTGTTTTTATCTTCCTGTGCTGAACCCATCTACTCAATGTCATCTTTCAGTTGCCGGCGTGAAGGTGGTGGTGATGGGGGGAGAGAGGAAACATGAGAGTGGCATGGTCCAGCACCGAGTCAGAGATTAGGGGTCAGTCTGCCCACACAGATAACAGCTACACTCTCAGGAATTAAATTTGTTAATCTTTGGAATGCTGTTCATCTTTCATGAATCATATAAGCTATAACAGAGTCTTTGATCTAAATGCAGCATAGCCAGAAACCTCCTGCTTCTTTTGGCTGTGATCTATGAAATCTGAGTTGTTGGGAGGAATGCCCTCCCCCCTTCCTCTGAACCTGTCTCCTAACCCTCTCCTACTCGATTTACAGAGAAATGGAATGGTTTCATGGATAAGTCATTGTGCTGGAGTTTCAGCAGTCTGGATTTGGCCCTAGGCAAATGCTGTCTATCACTGTCAGCAGAAAGGTGATTCTCTTGATCGACATGTTTCTGCTCACCACTGATCTCTACTGGATGCTCTCTGAACTGCTTTGTTTGGTAGGGTCACCTCCATAAACTTGGCTCTGCCAAAAGCTCGGTCTTCCGAGGATGCACGTATGATGAAGTCAGTTGTGTTCTGACAAATGAGGATGGAAGTCCAAGCCTGGATTACACCAATCTCGATATACTTTGATGCAGGCAGTGACTTACTTCATTAGAGTTAAAGGGCACTCAGACGTTTAGAAGGACCGTGTTGTATAAGTACCTTATTAATTTCATCAAGCTGGTTCTTTTTCTAACCAGAAAAGAAAAAAAAAACAAAAAAAAGGGTGGGGATGGGGGTGGAAGATAGTGATTGACTGTGAGGTTTCACTATTGAATCTTTTGTAGATTAGTACACCACCTAGCATGGCTTCCTTGGAGCACAATTAAAGTTGTTTGCTGGTCTGTATTTTGTAAATCATAGAATCATAGAATCATGGAATCACAGAATGGTCTATGTTGGAAGGGACCCCAAGGATCACAGAGTTCCAACCCCCCTGCCACAGGCAGGGCCACCAACCTCCAGGCCTGGACCTACACAAGGTTGCCCAGGGCCCCGTCCAACCTGGCCTTGAACACCTCCAGGCATGGGGCATCCACCCCCTCTCTGGGCAGCCTGTTCCAGCCCCTCACCACTCTCTCTGTAAAAAACTTCCCCCTAATGTCTAATTTAAACCTTCCCTCCTTCAGCTTCAATCCATTCCCCCTTGTCCTGCCATTTTCTACCCTTTTAAAAAGTTAGTTGAAAAGTTGGTAAATGTGTGATATGAAATGTATGATATGATGTGAAATTGAATCGCAGGATCTCAGACTTCGCTGGCACCCTGAGATACAGCCATTATGCTGCTATGAATTGGATGTGTATTCTTGACACAATCAAAATGCAATTAAATTGGGTAGCTAGTAAAAGAAAAGAAAAAAAAAAAAAAAGAACACAACTGACTTCATCATATGTGCACCTATGCCACAAGATCCCTGCAGGTAGTATCCTGGCAGAGCTTCACTGATTTCTAAGGGTCTCAGAACCTTTGAAGCATTCATACACCTGATTCCAGCCCCATGGCTGATTCTGCTTCCTTGAAATGCATTTGATTGCACAATACATACAACAGGATGATAAGGAGATGGAGTAATAGGGTGGGGAGTAGAAGTAGCACAGAATCTTGAGGGAGAGGAAAAGTACAACAGAAAATTTGTGACACCACCAAATGAACTGAGCTGGTGCCCTTCAACATTTATGTCAAGATGAAAATGGTATGAGACTTACTCATCAACTTCTGGCACCCATAGGACCCTCCACTCCTGGGTGTGCACTGTCTACCGTCTTCCTGTGGGGTACTGATCGATGAAAACCTGGACATGAGCTGGCAATGTGTGCTGGCAGCCCAGAAGGCCAACCGTGCCCTGGGCTGCATCAAGAGCAGCGTGGCCAGCAGGTCGAGGGAGGTGATTTTGCCCCTCTACTCTGCTCTGGTGAGACCTCACCTGGAGTGCTGCGTCCAGCTCTGGAGCCCTCAGCACAAGAAGGACATGGAGCTGTTGGAGCGGGTCCAGAGGAGGCTACAAGAATGATCCGAGGGCTGGAGCAGCTCTGCTGTGAGGACAGGCTGAGAGAGTTGGGCTGGTTCAGCTGGAGCAGAGAAGGCTGCGGGGAGACCTGATTGCGGCCTGTCAGTGCTGAAAGGGGCCTGTAGGAAAGAGGGGGAGAATCTGTTCAGTAGGGACAATGGTGACAGGACAAGGGGTGATGGTTTCAAGCTGAAACAGGGTAGGTTTAGATTAGATGTAAGGAGAAAATTCTTTACAATGAGGGTGGTGAAGCACTGGAAGGGGTTGCCCAGAGAGGTGGTGGAGGCCCCATCCCTGGAAACATTCAAGGCCAGGTTGGACAGGGCTGTGAGCGACCTGATCTGGGTAATGGTGTCCTTGCTCACTGCAGGGGGTGGGACTAGATGACCGCTAGCGGTCCCTTCCAACCCAAAGCATTCTATGATTCTATGATTCTATGATTCGTGGACCTTCATCCTTGTCCCCATCCAAACTACCTCATTAGTCCTGTTCCAGTGGATCACTCACAATGTGCCTTACTCCCTTCCTTTTCCTGCTTGATTGCCTGTTCCACCAGAGACAATGTCCCCAATGTGAGAATGGTCATGTCTATACCTTTAGCTCAAATTTATTGAATAAATTGTCACTGCCTCCCTCTGAAGTAAAGATATACCATGAGGCACTATTTGCATTTGGAGAACTGAGAAGCAGAGAGATTCTGTAGTTTGCCCAGACTCACACGATTAACAAAGAATTAAATCCTCTATGCCATGATCCAAACTGTCCCCTTAACTGCGAGCTATTCTTACCAAAGATTTTCTCTCCACTCTGCCTTATAGATAGAAGTACTGTTCCTCTAGGAAGAATGAATCCTGATATTTAATCTGATATTTTGAACTATTTACTTTAAAGTTTCACTTCTTTGATCATATTCAGCAGCTATAACAAATAGAGGTCCTTGCTAGAACACTGATTCACAGAAAATATATATATGTGCAGTCTCTTACATTTTCAAATAATATAATCGATATTAATTGTTGTACTGTAAAGTGAGATTCATTCTTCACTATAAATGGGATGGAATATGAGTTTCATTAATTCTTCTGTATTTCAGTGCAATATAACAAAAGCCAAGTTAAACTGCAGCTTTGAGAATTTCTGCAGATGGTACAAATGGAATATATAAGAACTTAGTAAAAAAAGTCATGTTTCAAAAGTGTCAAAACATAATTCAACATGTTTAGAGTGTCCTCATAGAATGACAGAGAGAGAGAAAATATAATCAATTGATTCATGATAGAGACAGAGTTGAGACCATCAGGTTTACACTTGGCTCTGCTACTGTTTTCTCTGAGTGACTTCTGGCCAAGCCATCTAATTTCACCATGACTCAGTTTCCCAGTTGTAAAACAAGGAGTAGTTGTGTGCCTACAGCACCCAGCTGTTGTGAGGATCATTTCTGTAAAATGCTTGGTTAAATGTAGATGCATAGAAGTCCTGTAAGGTTGGCAGTGAGCTTTTTGCAGTTTGCCTGAATCGAGGAGAGACAAGATGATATGAAGAACAGAGGTGTTAAACATCCTTCCGGGGGCTGATTCCATTCTGCTTTGTATGTTTATGGCACATTCAGATTTGGCAGAATCTAAGGGATGGGGGGTTTTGTGTAGGTTTTTTGTTTTTTATATATATATATCTGAAGTATATTCTTTAGTTGGGAATAAAAACTTCCCAATTGTACAGAGCCACTGAGTCAGTGCTTACTTTACTGAATCAACAGCCTAAAACCATGTCTTTGGGATATGAACATTTCTCACCTCTGTTTTCTTTAGGATGCTTTCCTAAAGTCTAAGATTTTCTCATGTAACCATTCAGTATGAAATTATTGATCATTTTATGAGATAAAGGTAAATTCCAAGAGGGGAAACTAGGAGGTGCTATAGTAAAGAAATCTGTAAGGATAAAAAAAGGGAGCGAGATGAATAACCAGAAGAAAAAAAAAGCACAAAAAGAAAGATGAAGAATATAAAAGCTATGGTTATGAAGAAGAAAATGCTTTTAAAAAATGGGGTAATTGAGAAGATATATTTCTTATTTATTTCAATAATGCTTTATTCTTGGTCTTTACACAAGACTTTTATTGGTAACAAGGGTTGACTGAACCTCTTGCATCACCATGGTTAGTGTTAATGCTATGTCACCCTGGTTCACAGAATTCCAGTACAGAAATATTATTCAGCTTTCTCCAACACCCAGTTTAAAATTGCTGACAAAGAATAAGTTCCATGAGCCAATTAAATGTACTGAATTCCACCTCTGTTTCCACTTTGGAGAGAAGGAGTCAAGCATTCTTGATTAAAATAATAGTTTGAATGCTATGATTGGGGAAAAAATCTCCACTGTGAACATTTTTGGAATGATAAAAAAAACATCATCCTTTGCTGAGATCTGAAGTACCCACAAAGCTGGTCAATGTATTTGAATATATTACTCTATTCCTTATATTTACAGTATATTGTTCATATTTTCTCAATATTTACATATGCAAGAGAAGAAATCAAATCATTCATGTTTTGTAGCACAGTAGGTACATTTTTATTATAATTTTTTGTTTTGAAACAAAAATCAGCTTTTTTTTTTCTTTCTGAATTTTCCATTTACCCTTTTTGAATATCACCTAAGTGGCTAATATGTCATTTTCAGCTTCAGAAAGCCGTAGAGCCTAGTAGTTTATTCATGAAAATGACAGACAGCAATGCCTAAATCTCTTCCTCCAGCAACCTCCTTGTTAGACACTGGGAAATTCACTCAATTTCTCTTTCGGGATGTTATAATATGTTAGATGATCAGAGTTGAAGCCTAGAGGATTACATCCAGAAAAGATTCAGGCAGCTAATACCTACCTTACACCAAATTTTTGTGTTGTCATCCCATTGAGCCATCCAGAAATCAAATCAAATGACAAACTGTCTACGCCGCACAAAGGAGATCAGCACAGGGAAAGCTGACTTGGGAAACTGCACCAAATCAGAGATTTCTCTAGCTGTTTCAACCCTGTGCCATACCCACAGTAGTAAGTCTAGTTTACACATATAGTACAGCCAGAAATGTGTTGATGCAACTCCAGAACAGACACTGGAACTGAGATCTCCTCTCTCCCACAAGGTGTTCATGTGACTGAGTGAGATGCTCTACTTCTGGCCATCCAAAACTTGCTTTTTTCCTACCTAGACTGACGTCTGCTTTCAACAGGGAGATGTAGGACGCCTTCAGCGGCCTTGTCTGTACTCAGGGCACCCTGCAGATCTATGAACTGTGTTTCCCACAAGCTGAGAAGGTCATTTAACCCAAGTTTCCCATTTGTTGAACTAGATTGAAGTTGGACATCACCCTTGCTCATCCACTTGTCTACAGCCAAAGAAATCACTGAGGTGTTAAAGTGTTGGAGGCAGTTTTGGCACCAAATCTCAGTCTCATATTGGCTCAGGCCAGCAGTGACATGCCCAAGAGGCAGGATTTAAAATCTTCTACCAGGCTTCCTTTTTGGCTCATGCAAGCCTCTCTGGCTCAAAGTTGTGAATTGTGTTGTCATGGGCTGAACTCTGCCTGGCATTGTTTGAGATTTTTCTTCTGTAAGACTTTTAAGACAGATAGAAGCTTTGAAAAGCAAATAGCCAAAAAATAACACAGTTACTTGTGAATTCTTCTTAGAAAACTTACATTATTAGTGGTACTTAGGTTTTGATGGTTATTCTTATGCTGATTATTTTTTTTACTTCAGTCCCAGTAGTCACGGAGTTAAAGTACTGAATGAAGCACAAAATCAGAGGGATCCTGATGGAAAAAAGAGTATATTCAACAGGGAAAAAAAAAAAAAAAAAAAGGAGAGGGGAGTCAGAAGTTTGTCCTTCTATGTGTTGGATGTATTCCAGAATTATCATTGGAAGGAGAATGGGTCACTTCCACTAAGCCTACTGACAATGGAGCTAGAGAAGTGCCTGACTAAATACGGTTACGTGGCAAGCTGTGTTGTTGTGAGCAAACACAAAAACAAAGCAAAGCTCCACGAGGTCATCTTAGAAAAATCCAGTGATTAAGAAAACAATTATCAGGAACAAAGTACTGACATTACATTGCTCTTGAACGCTGGATCAGAAAGGGAGATAGGAGATGTGTTCCTCGTATATCGAAAGTAATAAAAGGGATTACCATTGTGACCTGTAGCTCAATACAGTCTTGTCCTCTAACATAGATGTACGTTCTCCTGGAAGTTAAACTGAAATGGTAGCAGGCTTGTAATTGCTTGAATGAGTAGTCTTCATGATACAGCCCTTAAAAGATATGGTATATATATGGTATATAATGGAACACACGGTAAAGACTTGCTCTGAGCTGGATTGGAGCTTGCAGCCCCAATCTGTCATGCTGTAAGAGCTGAGGTAGGGACATTCACTGATCATCTCTGTTGCATGACTCTGTGGAGTCTGAATCTGATCTCAGCTGGTTAATAGACACATTAAAATTGCAGTGGGGACCAATCCCTGCTGGTTCATTGTAAAATGCTTTTCGTTGATTACCTGTGGCAAGACAAATGCAGCTTCCTTTGCTTGATTTGCAAAGGCTTTATATTGACAAGAGAAGTACCTGAGGTTAACAAAACTAAAAGATCAAAGGTCTAAATTCTGTCTTACATCAAGATCCAGCTGGCAGAAGGTGAAACCGGGCTGAGAAGGAAGAGTAAGGGCAGTAGGGAATCTTTTGAAGCACTGTCTGCAAAATTAATATGAAGATTAATGCTTCTTCTGACAGCCAGTGATGACTTCTCAGGAGTATTTTTTGCAGCATGGTCCTATTTTACCCAATTTACCCTCACATGTTCACATGGATTTGGCCCCATGTGGGATGCCAGACTTATGCTGATTTTATTATAACTGAAAATATTTCCCTCGCCTGCCTGTTCTGAGAAAATTTTTGTAGAAATTAAACACACTTAGAAAGAAATGTGTCTTTAATTAAGTCAGGATACAGCCATTACTCTGAAAAAATGAATTATTTTAAAATATTGACATGCAACAGATATAACTGAAGTGTTAATATGTTTACATGCGGTCCTGGGTTTTATGTTTGTTCCAGATAGCTGTAAGCACTACTGATACTAGGGAGAGTATTTCCAAAACAACTAGTTATTTCGAGTGCTTAGACCAAAATACTTCATTAATGCCATTATATTTTATCAAGACCAAAGAGGAGTTCTGAAAATCACCCTCTGCAGGTATCCAAGTCCAACTTCTGAAAACTGAGCTATATAAGTTCATCAGTGTTTTGAAAACGTAACCCCAAGTAATGCAAGTCCTAGTTTTAAAGTCCTACTTTTTATCACTTGTTGAGATACATCCTTTGTAAGAGAGGCAGGGTGTAGCAAGGATAAAGCTAAACTGTTCCATGCTCCTCGGAACATTGGGGGATAGAATTAAACTGAAATCAGTTGTTGGTTCACTGAACCATAGGAAGACATTCAGCCGTGGGGGATTTTTTTTTTTCCCTGTCTGTAGCCACACGAAATTTAAGTATCTTATCTAGTCAGAGGAGATACAGAGAGAAATGTAACTCCACAGGATTGTATCTCAGGTTGGACTGAGTGGTTGTCTGTATGTAGCTATCTCTCTCCATTGGCCAGTTTGGATTAGATTATTTCTCTGATAAGTATTTTCAAAGTCTTTGGGTCTGTTGCCGTGAGATGCTGGTGGAGAAGTATCACAAGCTACCAGGCATACAACTTGCCTCCTCTAACTTTAGATATTTACAGTGTAGGTGACTAAATGTAAGCTGGTTGACTGGACTCCCTCTAGAGCGAGTCAAGAAAAACAAGATAAGATTCATCTAACTTATTTCAGAAGTTTGTTTTAAGATGAAGCAATTCTGCTTCTGGAGGTATGTTTCCTCTATGTGAAGCCAGAGAAATACAAAGGAAACCCAGGTTGGGTAACTCAGATGAAGACATCGACACATGGCAGAAGTTTGTGTTTGAGCAGATATTCCTCCTCTGTAACCACATCTATGTTCTTTAGATGACAGATTATAATAGCTTCTTTTTACCTTTAAATGTACAAGTTAAATAACTTGTAAACTGCTCTTGTTTTGGTAGATCGATAAAGCTGTTATCCCTTGTGTAAATGCTTTATCATGTAATTTTTAAATTCATGCCATTTGTTCAATAGATTGTAACATACCCTTGTACTGACATGACAACCTGAGTCTATATTGAAGTGCATGTAAGTACACAATACCCAACACACAGGACCAGCTCTGGTTTGACATACAAATGATGTGAATTCCATGTGTTACCATTTTGTACAATGTGATTTAATCGGGGCATTTTTTAACAATGAGAAATATTCCTAACAAACACCTGTAGCCAATGTCTCAGAGATATTTTCATGTCTATATGAAGGAAGAAGGGTTACGATATTTTCTGTATGTGGCACCAAACATTGAATAAGAAAACCGAGTTGACAATATCTTCATTCAAAATTACTTAATTTTTCTTACTGTTGTCCCAAGCTCTAGAGGTAAGGTAAATATCTAGGACATTTATATAAAAATACCTCTAGATGTTGTTCTTGACAAAGTGGCCATGTAAACCAAGGCATTCACTCCAGGGCACTCACTGTCACCAACATAGCAACAGTGGAAAACCATAAGAATGCTTTTTAGATGAGTTATTTTCAGTGTAGTCTATAGAAAACCACTTCAAGGTGAAGTTCTGACTTCACAAAAATGATCTAACTATTACTGAGGTCATCAGGGCCCAGACGTCACCTTCTTCCAACCATTGCTGAGGTTATCAGGGCCGAGACGTCACCTTCTTCCCCTTTCACTCTGTCTGCCATTGGAGGAGTATTAACGAATGTGTTAGTTAATGTTTGCTTAAGGCTTTGGAGAGGCAGTGTACCACCAAGTGCTCATTAACGCGGCAAACATCAGAGCTTGTGTCTCTACTCCTCGCCATGGGAAGCACAGCCGCTCTCACTTTTCGTCCATCAACTGTAATCTCTGCACCATCCTCTGGGTCATCTGAGTTGTCCAGCAGCAGCACTTCCATCTAATAAAATTAATTCTCCTGTGTTAGATTTTAATCAAAATCCTTCTGCCACTCTCATCTCACACTTCAAATACATTTTAACCTTTTTTTCGTTTCTTATGCTGTAGTGGGAGAGTGGGATAAGATTAAAGAAAAAACCAAACTGGGCAGAAAAGGGGCACAAGCAAACAAAATTCTGTAGTGGTGGGTAATAATTATGGTAGTAAAATGTATTTCTAGATGAACTTCAAGTTTAAATATTAGGCTTTGACATAAGTATAAGCCTCTGCAGCCATGTTCGAGAACTCCTGAGAACAAAGCTGTTTGAAGGTGCTCAGGAAGCCCTGAGCTGGAGTAACGCGAGCGGGAGCTGCACGGTGTGCCAGCATTTCCCCCAGCACCTCCCTCTCTTTTGCTACCACGGAGGGTCTCGTGAGGTATTTGAGTGAAAAGTGCTGGGATAGAGACAACACAGTAAAACAGAAAGAGGGAGGGAGAGAGTGTGCCAAGCTCTGGGGAGTATATAAATATATTATAAAGCCCTGGAACACTCAATAATTAATCCTGAGCAAGAATTCTCTCTCACTTTCTTTCTTTTATTCTTTTTTTTCCCCACTATGGAAAGAACAACAAAACAAAGGCTTAGGGATTCACTTCCCCCACTAAACTCAGCCACTAAAACAAAAAAAGAGTTTGGTTTAACCCTTGATATACATAAAGTTATCTCATCTGCTATTTGCTCATAAATCTTTTCACTCGGTTCCCAAAAAATCTTCTCCTTTCCTTTGCAGCTTTTTTTAACCCATGACAGGAGACCGACTCACACTGTGCTGCTCTGTTTTTTAATCAGAATTTGGAGCAATCCCAAACACCGCTTGTCCTTGCTTCCTCGTGCAGTTTAACCTTCTGCAGCAGCTCTCGCTTTCAGCGACATGTGCCGCAGGTGATGTCTGCATCAGCCTTTTTGCTGCTGAACAGTCCAGGTTGTCTCATTTTCTGTGTCTTGGGCTTTGTCCTCTTAATTTAACTGTGAAGTGATAAGGCTGCAGGATGTGTCTTAATGTAGCTGCTCCCAAGGCAGATCCAGACGAGCCGATGCGGTTATGTGACACTGGGAGATTTGTCAACCGCGATGCAGCGGCGAGATAACGGCGTTGGGTGTCCCCGGGCTGGCGCTGGCTCGTCGTCTGCTGGTCCGGGCTGGCTAACAGGAGACGTAGACTTGGGAATTTGGTTGGTTTTTTTAGAAATTTGTCTGTTGCACCAAAATCTGGTAATCCCTTCCCAGGAACTGCTGCTTAGGCATCCTAAGTTTCCTCCCATGTTTTTTCTCAAGGGGCATGTTTGCACACACATGCATTTGCTGAAAGAGTTGGTGATAGTTTAATCAACAGTACAGATAATGGAGCAGCTCTGTTAACTGTCAGAGCTTCCTCCTGAAAATAAGCTCCTCGTAATATCAGCAGTGTTTATCATTTCCTTTACACTACAAAAATGCTCTGAATTGGGTCTCTCTTGTGTTGGGCAACGAGAATAAAACGCAGCCCTTGACCTGAAAAGAAAAAAAAAAAAAAAAAAAAAAAAAAAAAAAAAAAGTATCTTTGCAGGCTGAATAAATAAAAGGCAGAAGAGGCAGGAGGAACTCCTGCAGAAATGAGCAGAAAGAGGAATGTTTTCAAATGTCATGTTAGATTTACGACATTCGTACCTCTCATTTTTGTGCAGCCTTTGTTGAATCTGCCTTTCTTTTGTTTGTGGGTATATTCTATTGTGTGTTCTCAGCTGATTCAGTGCTTGGAGGGAAGGCTGAAATCCACAGCATTATTTTAAGACACAAATTCATGATGGTTAATGGAACAGGGGAACAGGCCTTCAGTTATTACTCAGTTTCATCTTCAAGGTGGTCCTGTGGTATGGCTATGTCAATTTTGCATTTGCTAAATAAAAGCCTATGCGTCTGAAGCGGTTTAAATGAAATAACTCAAAAAAAAACCCAAAAACCCCATCAAAAACACTATAATAAAGCAAAAACCCCAAATCAGATTATAATAACAT
>JMFS01022157.1:0-33209 GCA_000699545.1 Podiceps cristatus | reverse complement strand
CCCCCCCAAAAAAAAAAAAAAAAACAAAACCCTCTAAACGTATTCTTGACAGTGACGGCAATTAGGTAATCCAAAGATAGATATATTAAAAAAATCCTTATGTGTATGCATGTACACACAAATGTCTTTGAATGTTTAGTTGATGTCAGCAGGTGTGTTTTAGAAGATCAGCTGGCTTTTCTAACTCAGATGGTTGCAGGCACCAAAATGGATGTTGTCAGCAATTAAAAAGGTAGCCACGGAAGAAGAAAGACAGATCAGCTCTCAGCTTTTGAAACATGGGAAACAGGTCTCGTTTCTCTGTGTAAGTTAGTAGTCCTCTGAGAGGGCTGTAAGTATCTCTTAAAATGATGTGTGCAGGCTGACTCTGGCATTCCATGGAGCTCCATAAAAATAGCCTTGCTGCTGCACATGTGGGGACCTAATCCTATTAATTTCTGCACATTGACTTCTGCAGTGAGGTTTGGAGAACACTTAAGTATGTACAACAGTAGAACAGCCTGGATGAAAGCAGAGAATACTTCCTGATAGGTAATTGCAGACTCTTTGAATGTATAAGGTGTAATGTAACTTTCCCAAGTGGATTTTGGTTTTAATCAACAGGATTTTGTAAAGGATATAGGCAGGAGATTAACAGTCTGAGCTCATCTTTGTATCCTCTGCCCTGTTGTCTGATAGAAGTAACATTTTTGCCGTCTTCAGTGCTCGGGATGATGTTTGACAATCCAATTTCTGTATTAGAAAGATAAAAAAAGAGGTAATTGATGGCCTATACAAAAATATGTGATACTTCTGCATCCCCATACCAAGAGCTGAATTCCCCTAGCTTGCAGGGGAATTGCAGGTCTGCATCAGTCCTGCAGTAATGAGTTTATCTCTTATTGAAACTAGGTGTATGTGTCAGGGAGCAGCAGGAGCAGGGCTGCCTTGCAGCCCGGCCAGCAGCTGAGGGTGACCACAGGATGGGAAGGGCAGGATCCTCGCTGACAGAGCCCAGCCCCTTTGTTCCTGAGCAGGGCAAAGGTGCTGGCAGTAACAGGTAAAATTCACCCTCCAGTGATCATCAGACAAATGCCAGGTACTGAATGGGTCTGGAGTTGATCAGGAAGCCCAGGCAGTATCAGTAGGGGACAGAGCTGGGCACAGACTGTTCCCATGTTTGACCGTCCTCATGTTAAAAAAAGATTTTATGTTGAATTCAAATTTTCTATGTTAAAACTTCTCAGTTGCTTCTTGTCCTAAATTTAAATCTCCAATTTTAATTGCAACATTTTTGCAGTTGTTGATGGCTGTTGGTATCCATTTTTAAAACTCTGTTCAAACTTGAACATGAGGGACTGATATCACAGAATGTAGGTCGAGATAGTGTTGAAGGGTGCCCTAAAAGTTCTTGCAGCCAACTTTACCAATGTGTCTTAGGTGTGAACTGTGATACTGTTTGCTATTGCAATCCTGGATTTCTTTTGAGAAAAATCTGCCAGCAGCAAAGGCAAAAAATGCAGCAGTACTAAACTGTGGTTAAAGACCAAGTTAAGGAGATCTGTAAAGCTTGCAAGCTAAAAATATTCTGTCAAGTAGAACATCACAAATGTAAATTCCTGTATACACTGATCCTTCCTCTGTACCCAGGTTGTAACCACCCTGTCTTGGTCAATACTCACTTGCTCTCTATTCCCCCCACTCCTAGCTTGTTCTTCAGTAGATGAGCCCCGGCTCGTAGAGGTTGAGGTTTTTTGTCTCTAAGAGCATGCCCTTATATTTTCTGCTAGTATATGTGCTATTTCGGGGTAATTTGTCTTAGTCACTTCTTCTAAACCAATTAGTATCTAGCTGTTCTTCTACATGCAGAAAAATCATGCTGGTACCAAAACAAACTGACCTCTTTGCTGGCTTGTATGTACAGTACTCAATTTAAAGCCACTAACAGAGATTATCCTCTTTCTCTTACCAGATGTGTGCAATAGTACCAATCTTCCTGAAGTTGAAATCATCAGCCTACTGGAAGAGCAGCTGCCTCATTATAAGCTAAGAGCAGATACAATCTATGGTTATGACCACGACGACTGGCTTCATACACCTCTCATTTCCCCTGATGCGAATATTGATTTAACAACTGAGCAAATAGAAGAGACCTTGAAATACTTCCGTAAGTCAAAAATACAGAAATTGTACTGAGGAGCAATTAAAATAGTGCTATTTTTCTTACCTAATCTGAAGTATCTGTGCAATTCTGTTACAGCTGTGGAAAGCAAGTTTGTGATTTATTGCTTTGGTCTTCAAATTTGTGGTAGATAGAAAAGATAGAAAACATTTAATCAAGAACAGCAGTTGCATTAGTAATTTGTGCATGAACCTCTCCACATTATCAAATATTGGTGAAACTGGAGTGCTTTTTTTTTTTTTGCTTGTGATCTTTCAGGCAAGAGACTTGAAATTTCTGTATCTATACAATGTAAAAAGCTTAGACCTGTTTCCATATTTGCTTTTTTTGAACATGTTCTCTGACACGTTGCACTGTTGTCTGATGGCACTGTGGGCTAGCATCAGAGAATGACATCAGATAATTTTTCTGCAGTTTACGCTTCTAGGAAAGACTTGTGAAGAACCAAACTCTGAGCATTTGGTTGAGATGGTTTGTCCCTTCATTCTTTCCTCATTTCCATTCATAATATTTGACAAAAGGTGCCTTTTGTGCCTGGAGGGAAAGTGTGTAGAGTTGTGACCTTTTTGGTTTTTCATTCTTCTGTTTGAGCCTGTTGGTAAGTGGATTCATGTCTCTCTGGGTTCTTCCACTGTGGATATTGACTTAGTTGTGCAATTAGAGAAGACTTCTGTGATTCATCCTCTAGTTGCTGATTTATCAAGTAGTTTATGATTAAATGAGTCGTCTTTTTATTCTGCCCCTCCTCTAGTTGCTGATTTATCAAGTAGTTTATGATTAAATGAGTCGTCTTTTTATTCTCCCCCCCCCCCCAGTTTCCCATGAAGATGCGATTTTGTTCCTCTTCTGAATGTGTTCCATGTTAAAATAGTCTGCAGAGAAACAAGTTGATAGGTTATATGCTAAAGCTATAGTAGTTAGTCTTACATAGTAGTGGATTTACACAGATTATAGTAGTAGATAGATTTAGGAGGATTTACTGAGGCACTGTGGAGCTCAGAAGGGATGAGTTACAGGGCTCAATCCAAACATTTGCAAAAATGGGTTCATTGCAGTTTGAAGCACCTGAACAAATCACTTTGTAAGGAGCAAGACTGGTAAAGAAAGGCATTAAAAATATGAAGAACTGAGTTTCTGACTTCAATGTTTCAATAGAAGTCATTAAGTATTTTAGTAGATAGCTTACATATGCTCTCCACCCCTCCCACCCCCCCACTCCCCCCCAATCACACAAAAACAATGGGAAAGGGGGAAGCAAGCTGAAGCTGATCTATGGAATCAGTTGTAGTACAACTCCTTGTTTTGTATTAGGCCATTAGTGCTGTTGTAATGATGGCAGAACTTGTCTTAAAGAAATGTTTTGAAATGTCAGGTGTCCAAAGACCTTAGTAACAAGATTAGTCCTGTCTCACAAATCAGATTATCTATGCAGGTAGGCTGTTGCAATAACCGTGGGAAAGATGTTTTGCTAGTGGGGCAAAGAAGTCAAAAATCCACGTGGAAGCATCCTAACTCTCCCAACCAAGATGCTGGTGGGGCACATCACTTGCAGTGATGCATGACTGTTGGGGATGGTTACAAAATGAAGCTACATAAAACAGAGGAATCGGATAGTTGTAGCTGCCTGGAACTGTGAGTACTTAAAACAATTTTATTCAGCTTTTAGCTTACAAGCACAATGGCTGCAACTTTACAATGTTGCTGTGATTTAAGATTTCATCCAATCAACTGGCTTGAATTAAAAAATTTTGCTTGTAATTCCTTCCGCAAGATACATTTTCTGCTTTAACTGGGAAATAACTGCTTAAAGAGGAGGAACTGAGCAAGGAGAACTTCCATAAAGCAAATTTTATTCCTCACTGCTTATATACAGGCACTTGTGTGTAGATGTTAGTTTAAGTTTAAGCAAATTCGGATTTAGCCTTAGACTGGTACTCTGGAAACTGAAATCTCTGACTTTACCCTTGTTCAGTTACTGTGAACAAGTCATATAATGCATCTGTACATGAGAGTGCAAGGTCATGAAACTCTGACATGTTTGGAAATTACTGCATTGATTGTAAATATTAGTTTCTGGAAAAAATCAACTCTCAAAATAAAAATGTTATTTTAAGTACGTTGGCAGAAAAGTCCTGTGAATTGTACCATCATCGCTTTGGAGAGTGTTTTCCAGGGTGTGACTGCTTGCAAAACGATTCATTTTCGGTGTTGCAATTAAGGTGCTCCTTCTGTACCTGGTTAGTTTGTTTTAAAAACCTTGATGAGAGGGTTACATTTATGAAATTTCATTTTTGTTATTTATTAATCTGTCAAAGTTTTCCTTAACTGAAGGAAGAGTTAATCGATTTTGCTGCAACACAAAAGGATTTGCTGAAAAATACATACTTTTATCAGAATTAAAATGCACTGCACATACAGAGTGTTGCTATACCTTCTTTAGTCTTCTTAGAGACACTCAAAATTAATTAAAATTGAAATTTGAGCTAGCGCACAATATTTTTAGGTGTGAAATTGTCTTTTGCTTATGGTTCATGGTGGTGTAGTGTTGATCAACTTCGAAACCAGGATGTAACATGAATAGTTAAGTCAGAGAGGGAGGGATATGTTTATTCAGTAAATGTTCCCAGCCTGAGAAATACTGAACAGCAAGGGGGGGTGTTCTGTGCATGTTTTAATATATGTAAATATTATGCATTATCAGTCTATGTAAATGTTATGCCTTTTTAAGGCTTCCTGTTGTTTAGGAAGAGAGCTTATTAGGAAAGGCATTTTTTTCTAATCTCTTATCACACCAGTTAAAGTGTAACTACCTAGGTTGGAAATAGTCTGAGTGGTAACCCAATAGTGACAGTCTTGCACTGTAACTCATTGTTATCATGGTGTTCAGGTACCTGCTGTGAACAACTGGAACTAGGGAAGGGGAGCACCAGTTTTTCCACTGGTTATAATTGCATTCCCACCCAAGGCAGTGGTGGTTGATTTTTGGGGGCTGGTAACTGAGAGTTGCTTTTTTCCTTCCTTCTGCTGTAGATTTTGAACACATTTGTGGCCAGTTACTGTACTCAGTGACTCTTTAACCTCTGTCTTGATGGTGATCCACATCTCCAGCTCATTTTGTGAGTTTTGAACAAGATGGATGTCTGAACCTTTGAACCTCAATACTGGATTACTTAAAAATATTTGAGTCCCACAGAAGTGGAAAAGTGTGTTCCTCTCTCTCCATTTAAAAAGTGTGTCTATATATGCATATATAATAAATATATATAGTATATATAGGAGCAATGTAAAATTGGATTTGTAGTTATCTTTTTGAAAGAACTTTAAAATTTAGTGAGCAAATTTTAAATCTCCACTCAAAATGAAAATAATTCCTCAAATGCATTTTTGATTGTCTTGTATAGCATCCTGAAGTTAATTTTAAAATGTGGCCACTTTAAGCCTAGTAAGTAAACTGATTCTGAAAATAAATACCTTTTAAACTGTGCTATCATCTTCATTTGTTCCTGCTTTAGAATGGCAACATGAAAGGGAGAAAAACTTTAATCAAACAAGCTATGTAAGAAGCTCTAATTGATTTGCAACCCCAAACAAAAATTTTAAGCTGCACTCAGAAAACAGTGCTTTAATTCTCCATGGTCTATCTCTATCTGAGAACTGCACTTAAAAAGAATTTATTTGCTGTTTAAAATGTCATTTTGTATATGAATTATAGTACATGATTTCTGTATTAGACACATGCACTTACATGTTCACATATACCCATTGCACATTTTATAATTTGTCCTTGTTATCCATCTAGTATTCTCCTTTTCTATAAACGTCTTGTTAATAGGGAACTTGTGATAGTGCATACCTATTTGTCCGTGATTTTTAGTTTCTGAATAATACATTTACATTTAATGAGAGGCTCTGTGATTGGGCAGATTCAGGTTTCTCCAAAGACCATTACCTGTGAAAGAATCTAAATCATTTGTAGTGACAGTATTCTCTAGTTTATCTGTGTTTGCGTTTACTCCCAGGAGAGAATCCATAAGAAATACTACTTCCAAGAGTGATTTACCATATAAGTAACTGGCAGCTGCATTGTTGCTCTTTTAAGTACAAGCACTGAAATGATCAAGATTTCTGAAGAGCTGATGTGTGTCTGGAGTGCTGTATAATCAAGCTTTTAAAATATACAGATGCATTTTCATCTGTATATGCATCTACAGATGCAAGATGATGAGTGGCTACTAATGCTCACACGTACTTGTTTTACTGTGACTGAACAGGTGCTGTTTCAGGGAACAGAGGGGGCAGAAAGGACTGATGGAATACAACTGTTCTCAAAAGTATCTGGAAATTCACAAAGTGTAATTTGTTCTTGTGTTCTGTTATTTCTCCTTAAAATATGAAAATAAGCATTAAATGTGTACTTTAGCTTGGAGAAAAGGAGGCTCTGGGGAAACCTTATTGCTTTCTACAACCACCTGAAAGGAGGGTATAGTGTGATCTGTGTTGATGTGTTCAATAGGACAAGAGGAAACAAGCTCCAGTTGTGCCAGGGGAGGTTTCAACTGGATCTTAGGAAATTCCCAATTCCCCCCCCCCTCCCCCCCAAGGTTGTCAGGCACTGGAACAGGCTGCCCTGGGAAGTGGTTGAGTCACCATCCCTGGACGTATTTAACAGATGTGTAGATGTGGTGCTTAGGGATGTGGTTTAGTGGTGGACTTGGCAGTGACAGGTTGATGGTTGGACTCAATGATCTTAAAGGTCTCTTCCAACCTAAATGATTCTATGATTCTGTGATTCTAAAAGGTAAGCATAAGAGGGGCTGGACAAAGAGAGAGCTTCAATGCAAAAAGAGAGTAGTCAGTGGTCTGGGAAGGTTTTCATTAGAATGAAATATCTTCTTGCAGCTTGTGTATAATGAGAACCTCTAAATTAAACTAGTTTGCTGACTTCCAGACTAGCAAGACTTGTCATATAGGAGTCTATACAGAGCAGGTATTTATGCTACATTCCTTTCTTGGATGCCCAAGTGCTGTACGCTAGTGATGTGCACTTAATACTGACTCTTTTCTGGTTCTCCAGTCTGCTGAACTTTTCTGCTTAATCTTCTAACCATGTGTAGTGGTTACAACTGAGTCAAGATATGGCCTATTACAATAAAAAAAGCAATGAGATTTTTGAGGTGTGGATGTGTGTGTGCGTATGGTGATTTCAGCAGTTACCAAAAACCTAGGTTCTCTGTTGAGCACCTCTCTGTTCTCTGTCAGTAAACCAAATTTACAAACTAGTTTTTCTCAGTATTCAAATGAATTTTGGTTTTGCTTACTAATTTTGGTCTTGTAGGCTTATATAGATGTTGTGCAAGTTGTAATGTGAGCTAAATCAAGGATAATAATGCTACAAAACTGTAAAATGAGCTAAAATCACTTCTCCAAAGCTACCTTCAAATTTCTTAAATTCTTTGTGATACTTGGATAATATTTTAATCTTTACAATTGCGATGTGTTGATTTCTGAGAATACTTCAGTTGCTTTCTTGCTATTTTGCAGTAACAAAGACTGTTATGTCATTATTACTAGAATCTTGGGTACCTCCATACTCTTTTCACTGGGAAAGGCAAGCTTTATTGAAGTAAAAATATTTCTGAAACACTGCAGCCTTACCATGCTGAGGCTAGTTATGTTCTGCCATTTCCAGGTGTTACACCACCTAAACTGCTTTTAATAGGATGCAGGATGTGCATTACAAGATATAATGAGGAGTGGGGGTCCTGCCTAGTGTAAATTGAGCTGATTTCTCTGTAGTGGGAAAGAAAACTGTGTGCCGAGGGAATGTTTAGATCCTTTGCCTTAAGTCTCCCTCCGCAACCTACATCAAAACCTTTAGACAAAATACTGATTGCAGTTGGCTATTTCATTCCTATGGGATTCCTTTTATACAACTTACTGATTTTGATTGGAATTCAGGTGACTTGACAAGAGTTATGCTTGGAATTTCAAAATTCCTACTTTTGACTTTTAGTAGCATTCTGTTAAGCTTCGTAAGGCTTGCACACTGAATGCTTTCATTGTAAGTGTTCTGTATGAACATGTGAGGTTTGAAATCTGAGCAATTAAGCAAGAAGGACATTTGATTTCTGAATGAGTTATGAAAAACGTCATTGCAGTTTTTGGACTATGTGCTGAGATTGATGCTGGTTTATAACCTGCTGGTGGAAATGTGTTGTTTCCCTCTGTGTTGATCCGTACAGGGTAGGAATCAACAATGACCCTTAGCTACTCAGCTGTGTCATCTTAGAGCAGATTTTACTGCCTTCCTGTGGCTTTTTCAGTTTGGTCCCCAACCACAAAGGCTGGCAGTCACAGAATTTGCTGGGCAGCATCCCTCAAGACCATGGACACAAGGCTTCTTAGCCATCCTTTTTAATTTTTGAAGATACTGGTAGAAAGATGAATATTTAACTATCCAAGCATTTTCATTTATTAGAAAATTTTGAAGCTATAACTATAACGTTATAACGTTATAACGTGGGACAGGTGATGCAGAGAATTAGTTCTTAAAATTTAGTTGGCAGTTGGGAAATGGAGTCTTTGCACTTGGATGAAGATACCTTTTGGGAGGAACAGAATATAGTGTATTGGGGCTCCAGCTGTTCTTTTACATTCCAAAACTCCAAAGCACGTCTTTGTCATTATTTTCTTCATATGCTTTAGATGGAAGACTGAGCCAGTCCCTTCCAAATGAAAAAAAGTAACACTGATCTAGCCCTAAAGCATAATCAATCAAATGTCATCTCACCAGTGTCATTAAACTCTTGAGGCAGAGTACCTTTCAAGCCAGTCTAAAATGCGCTGCACAAATGTTTGATACAGCAAAGTGTGACATTCCATGACCCTGCCCCAGATTAGGGAAAGTAAAGCATCCTTTTAGCTGGTGGCTAGGGGAGAGGTCTATATAAAAGCCAGGCCTGTAGAGCACAGCTCTCTGAGCACAGCTACCAGAGGCAGTGAACTGACATGGCAGTTTGCCCAAGAGTCCGGGTTCTGCCTTGGGGTCAGGACCCAGGATCATCTGGCAACCCTCTGAGGAACTTGAGGGTCCCTGCTGCTGTGAGGCAAGGGCAAGGTAAGGAGAGCCACAGGTCTGTGGGCCTGAGGAAGCTCTAGTGGCTTCTGAGAAGCTGTCAGCTGCCCTTGATCCGAGGGTGCTCGGAGCCTTTGTTGCAGCTGCTGCTGAGGGATGGTCAAGCACCTTTTTAGCTGGTGCTTGGGAGAGCCCCATGTAACAGCTACGTCTGGAGCACAGCTCCCAGAGACAGCCAACAGATGCAGCAGTTTGTGTGGAAGGGTGCAAAGGAGGAGTCCTTATCTGAGTTCAGAACTGCCTAAACCTTCAGATGTGGTGGTAATGTGCTACAGGGTGCCTTCCCCAGGTTTTGGAGCACCTGTCCCTGCCAGGGCAGAGACTTTAACCCAGACAGAGCTTCAGATGGAGGATGCAGCCCTGCAAGTCCCAGGCTGCTGGGAGTGCCCAGGGCCTCTCCTTGGGTAGGGAGAGATGGCCTTTTATGCAGGTGGTGTGCTGCTGTTCAAGAGTTGTCAACAAGTGGAGGAGTTAAAAGAGAAAGTCAGCAGGCTGTGCAGCATCAGGGAGGGTAAAAGACATAGCCACTTCTCCTGGACCCTTTCTGAGATGCCAGAGGATTGTGCTCCGATTCAGAGGTACTTTGACAGGCTGGAGAGATGAGTCAGGAGCAGCCTTGTGCAATTTAACAGAGGGAAGTGCAAAGTCCTTCATCAGGGAAGGAACAACCCCATGCACCGATACGTGCTGGGGTCCATCCAGCTGGAAGGCAGCCTTGCAGATAAGGACCTGGGGGGTCTTGGTGGACACCAAGTTGAACATGAACCAGCAACATGCCCCTGCTGCAAAGAAGGCTAGTGGTAGCCTGGGCTGTATTAGGAGTGTTGCCAAAAGGTCGACAGAATTGATCCTTCTTCTGTACTTCTGCTTGGCACTTGTGAGGCCACACCTGGAGTGCTGTGTCCAGTTCTGGGCTCCCTGATTCTATATTACTTCAGTATAATTCAACTTGCATTCACTTCCTCTCCTAGGAAGCTGCAGTCATGATTGTCAGGGTTTTTTTTCCTTTCTTGTTAGAAAAAATAGGTCATAACCATGCTACTGTAATATTTTTATCTATCCAATCAAGCATGATGTTAAGCTCAACTTCATTTTACAAATGTTTTTGCTGTCTCCAGGAAAAATATAACCACAAAAAATAGTTTACATTATTTCCAGGCAGTGAACAGTTTACAAAATCTGATTCTTTAAAGCTTTACTCTTTTTCGTATCTTTATGCTGGATAGAGGTGTATTAAAAGTCCAGCTCTTGCTATCATGGTCTCATTTCCAGTATGTAAGTATGCCCAGTGATACCTTAATTGAACTGAGCAGCTGGTTTTGCAGGTAGGTTGCTGAAGACCACATCAGTTTTGATTTTAGACAAATGCAAATACAGTACTCTCCAGTAATAATTTGGGGGAAGGGAGAAATAATCCTTCCATGTAGAAAATGGGTTTTTGTCCTTAAGTAATTTGATTTTATCTGTCTGCTTCTGTCTCACATTAAATCATTTTGTTTCAGTGGGAGAACAGTGAGACGAGTCTTTTGTCTGTACCAGGTGAGGTCAGCGTGCCCTTGTGGTGTTCAGAAAGGACCAGCTCTGTCCCATCTGTAGGAAGTACCTATACCATTTTGAAGCCCTGGATAGTAGTCTCATTGTGATGAAGGAGGGTCAATCAAATCCGAAGCACTCATTTTTCTAAATACCAATTCTGAAAGCTGCTGATACAATGCTTTCACTGCTCTGGTTCCACTCTTTTCAGGTTAAGTAAACACAGTGACTTCTTGCTAAGCAAAATACTGCACTGGAAGAGATCTCTGTCCTAAGTTGTGGAGTTGTTTGCTCTTACTAAATGTGCAGTCACAGGACAACTCCTGTTCAGTGCTCTTTTAGAAGCTGAAACACCAGTAATTCTTCACTTGAGTAAATGAGATCCCAATTTAGAAATAACAGTATGCCAGCCTGTCCTGAAAATCAGTTGGACTTTTAAATATGCTTGCTTTCCTTTTAAATGCTCTTTAGTAACTTTATTTTCTTTAAAATCAGTGTAAAAATGTCAGTTTTCAAAGTACTGTGGCAATGCTGATGAGCTATGTGTTGCATCATGCTGGACTGTACAGCTGCTTCTCTGGTAAAAAGGACTCCAGATGATGTTAATGGGATGGACAAATTTATTCTGAGTGGTGGCGACTGTAGAAAATAATGAAAGGGTATGGTATTTCATTATCTGAACATCCTGATGTGATGCTGTAGTCAAGAGAAGAAACATGACCCAGAGCTAGTGGAAGGCGAGGTAATAAACGGTTGCAGCTACCATGGAAATACTCCATCCAGCTCCAGTGTTCAGTTTCAAAGGATCTTCCTGGATTTGGAAAAGTTTGGGAAAAGAAAGCTGAGAATGACTAAGCATGGGAACACGTGATTTATAGTGATATACTATGTAATTACATTCTTTGAAGGCTTTATTTGCAAGCAGAGATGACTTGCTGCTGCTTTGCACCCTAGCAACATGGTTCACTGCATCCTTGAGCGTGCTGCTGCAACTTTCTGGAGAGGCCATGTTTATAAATGGGGTAGTTGAAATTATCTTTGCCAAAAATTCTCTTCAAACAAGGAAAAGGGTTTGTGTGATTTTTATAACCTGACTAATTTAGGCACATCTGTTTAGTGTTGACCTATGGCATGGATTTATTCCAGCATAAAGGAAGGAGGTGAGGGCTTGTGACATTTTCAAGCCAACTTGCCTGCCTAATAAAACCCCTTTATAACTGCAAACTTAAGGAGCTCTCGTTCTAGCTGATCACAGTTGGTTACCAGAATTCTTTATCAGTCTGTATATTTTGCTCTGTGGAGAGCAAATGAAACTTTTTTGTTTGTTTGCTTTAGAACTAAACACAGAAAAATAGAACAAGATCTAGCAGCTGGAAGGGAATGCTGAATGAATGAGAATAACTGTATTTAGCTTTGGAATAGGAAAAAGCAAATCCCTTACAGTGACAGATCTATTACCTGAAATCTTTCTTAACCTTAAGTTTTATATGAACGTTTAGGCAAGTAACGCAGTGATACCCCAACCGAATGTAGTGTTGTAATACGGAGATTTGAACACAGAGGTTCAGTGTTTGTAGAAGCAATCCACCAGAAAAATGCTGTTCTGATCAAGTTTTACATAAGATGAATCTAATATACAGCTGTAGGAAGGAAAAGTAGGACTGAAGGGGTTGAAGGTAGGTTCTGCTTCTGCAAGCGTGCAGCTGCTTTGTCATTGTCATCAGACTTTCATGTTCAACTTGACAACCCTTCCAGCTCCTGCTTTATGGAACTACAGTTTCCCATATAATAGAAGGGATGCTTGCATGTCGATACCTGGATATATAGTATTCTGTCTGTCCAGGGTTTCTGTCTTCATGCTGGGAAGATCATACACTTACCTTGAATTTCCAGGTCTCTTGAGGAGTTCTGAAATCATTTGACCACACAAGTGATTTTCTCCACAGAAAAATAATGCCTTTCTGGATTACACCAACATGATTCAATCAGATCTGTAGCAGACTATCAATGAAACAAGCAAAAAGCCCCAAACCCCCACTTTGAACTATTTTTATCTTGTCTTATTGAATAGCGGTGCATGTGCAGGAGGGAGGAAAGCGAGAAGAAAATTCTAGCATGTTGAAGACTTCCTTTATTTAAAATGTCAGGAAGTAAAAAGGAGTGAGTCCATGTAGCAATTTAAGCTGGTAGCCAGTGTTCATTCTTTATATTTTAAATGCCTGTTTAATAGCATTACCAGACTGAAATTACCTTTTAGACAAAAATAATACAAGTGGAACAAATAGCTTATATGCAGAGCAATTGAGTTAATGTTGCCATAGGAACCTTTATTTTTGTCTGACAGTATTTTAACAGTGTGGCCTTAATTGCATTTAAAAGCATGTGCAGTTCTTGCCTTGTGAGTATGCATAACTGAAATTCTGCAAGACTGAGCTAGAGCTGGAGTGTCTTGTCATGTTCCTCTGTTTCAATATGGCACAGTGTAAGGGCAGAATGATTGCATTTGGCAAAAATGCTTGCGCTATTCAAAGTATGGTTTTTTTTTAAAAAAACCCACCATAATTGTATGACCTTTGCGTCTCCAAAGGCTTTTAGTGACTTTTATGTAAGCCATTGTGAAGTTCATTTATGCTTATTGTATTGTTTTTGCATCAGTATTGGGCATATCAGAAAAATCTAATCAGCAAAATAAAGCCAAAAATAACGCAATCTCTGTCAAAATGAAAGTTTTGTTTTTCAGACCCTGATTATCTCAATGTGCCTCTTGATTTCAAGAGGACTAAGGTTAGTTACCTTGATGCAGAAGCAAT
This sequence comes from Podiceps cristatus, assembly GCA_000699545.1. Classification (NCBI taxonomy): domain Eukaryota; kingdom Metazoa; phylum Chordata; class Aves; order Podicipediformes; family Podicipedidae; genus Podiceps; species Podiceps cristatus. Next base: position 19,570 of record JMFS01022157.1, on the reverse strand, counting down.
GTCTGGGATAGCCTCTGTTCCCTCTGTGGGGAAATAAGAATGATGTTTGGCTTTTTGTGCATAAGGCTAGAAACTAATAGGGTATGAAGATTCCCTGGCCTATGGTGGGTATGGAGGGGTAGAAGCTGAAGACAACAGCCTTCATTCTGGCAGCCAAAGCTCAGGTGCAGGCTGTTCAATTCTTGTTGACCTTGCAATTTCATATCCTATAAATGGAGGGGGGATTGGCAGTAAATGTGGCGGTGCCTTGATTAAGGCTGTGCTGCTTTGCTTTGAGTTAGCCTCCCAAGAATGGCAGTGCTTCCAGCCTAGAACAGCTTGGCTTACTTTACTTGGATATTACACAGAGTTGTCTACCAGCAGTAACTGAGGTACAAACATTGGAGCTCCACATCTAGAGACTGTGCAGGAGAGCTGCAGACCCGGCCCCAGATGCTGGATTCCGGAGGAGAGTGGACAGGGACTTTTTAAGTTGAACAAAACCGGTGGTTTAAATACATGGGCTGCAGTTTGCAGGTCAGTCAAGAACATTTCATGGGCCAAAGGGGGCAGAAGATCTGAAGAGCTCTAGCACTGAATCTTAAAAGTTCACAGTGGTCTGAAACCATCTGCCCTTGTTTCTACTGTCAGTTAAGTTAAAAATAAGTATTTTCTATAATGAAAGAAGTTCAAAGAATTGTAGTCTGTCGCAATTAAACAAATGAAGTAAATGGTTGGAGTCCCTTGAACTACAAGATGACAGAATAACAGAATGGTTGAGGCTGGAAGGGACCTCTGAAAGTCATCTGGTCCAACCCTCCTGCTCAAACAGCGTCCCCTAAAGTAGGCTGTGTCAGTGCCCAGTCACCCTCACATTTAAAAAAAAAAAAAAAAAAAAAAAAATCATGTTATGTTCAGGGGAACCTCCTGTGTTTCAGTTTATGCCCGTCACCTCTGGTCCTGTCACTGAGCACCACTGGAAAGAGCCTGGCTCCATCCTCTTTGCAGCCTCCCTTATGAGATTCCCTCTGAGCCTTCTCTTGTCCTGGCTGCAACATCCCAGCTCTCTCATCCTCTCCTTGTAGGAGAGATGCTCTGGTCCCTTCAGACTTTGTAGCCCTTCACTGGACTCACTCCAGTATGTCCATCTCTCTCTTATACTGGAGAACCCAGAACTGGACACAGTACCCCAGGAGTGGCTTTACCAGCACTGAGTAGAGAGAAATCTTGTGCATATTGCAGAATAGGTTACTGTATTGTACTGTATTTTTTTCCTTTTTTTTTTTTTTTTTTTTAATTTGGAGACTTAGAAACATGTTATTTTCTGTTGAAATAATGTACTTGCAGACAAAGGTATATTTGAGTTTGGCCCTGGTCTGGATCTTTGGAGTTGAGTGAATAACATAGGCAATTGCCACTGACAAATGTGTGGCAGCTGTGTGAACACATCTGTTAATCTGTGCTTCAGCTATCAATATATAAGGGATGTGTCAGTTCCCAGGCTCAAAGTTACTGCAGTGATAATTTTTTTATACCAGTAAAGCTGAAATACTAACGTGGTCATGAACCTGATGTAGTTTTCTCTGCATAGCTTGACTATTCCTTACCTATTTCTGTTAAAGGAAATCAAAATCAGACCAGTCAGGGCGTAGCATAAGTGGTGGCAACATAGAAAAGACATGAGTGAGGGTGAGCTTAACAGAAATCTGCAAAATCATGAGTGGTTGGAAAGGAGAGATTAATTGATTCAGATTTCCTGGGCTGGAAGCATTGAATTAATTTAGTAAAGGTGAGTTGCAAAGCAAAAGGTTTTGTGTGTCATGAATAGTAGATGCGTGGAACCCCTTGTAAGAGGAAGTTGGAGGTGCTAAAAACGTACATGGACTCAAGAATAGACAGAATAAGTCCTTCAAGAATTGCTAAAAGTAGAAACTGCATCTGTCTCAGAAGCTGGAAAAAAATTGGAGGTTGGGAGGGCAGTGGAAGGAAGTATTGTCTAGTTCTCCATTACCTGCTCCTGGCTGGTTTTGTAGATGGAGTCTTCGGCTAGACAGGCACCTCCTTGCTCAGGTCCAATACCATCTTCTGCCTTGTGCTGTTAACATATGTTGCAACTTAATCTATCCCTATCTTTTAATTTCCTAAAAAAGGGGGAGAAAGAGACGAAGAATGTGTGGCGGTTATGAACAAAATGGATGTCAGTCCCTTTGGTAACTGTACCTGCACAGATAACAATGATTTAATGCCTTCTGTTCCTTAGATTCTCTTCTAATAGCATAAACACAGTTTTGTTGGGTGCTGCAAAAGTAAAGTGTTTTCTTTTCGTTTCCAAAGGATTGAACGTGAACATTAAGCTATTCTGTGTGATGACCTTCAGCATTTTTAGGAACAGAGTAGTGAAAGTTTGTACTAAACCCTTGGTTTTGACTATGAAGTTTAGATGCTTAAAAAAAAAAAAAAAAAAAAAGTCAGTGTATCATGGGAGGGTAAAAAGTAGAAGCAGATTAGCTTTATTACAAGGGGAAGTGTGTTGCTGTCCTGGTTTTTCTGATTCTCTCATTTTTTGTTTACCACTTGTGCAACAACAGGATGCATAAAGGATTCTATTATATCAGCCCAGAATAGTGTAACAAAGCAGTAACATGGTTTAATTTTCCATGGGGAAGGCAGGCTTTTATCAAACTGTGTGGAGGAGAGTAGTAATGGACTAGATTGTCATTATTAATGTACTGCATGTACCCAGTGAATTGTGATGGCATGATGCTGCTGTTCTGTGAGCAGGCAGCAGAGAGCAAGGATTTTTGTTTCCAGTATGGAGGGGTACTTCTGGTCTGGAAAGGCAGAAACAGCAAAACGCATTTTCTTCATCTCTGCATCGCTTTTGGAGCCAGCTCATCTCCATGGCAACATGTTAGCCTGAAAGAGATGGGGAGACTAGGGAGGAAAGCAATGAGTTCGAAGCAGGCAGGCGGTGGTGTGTGTCCCCCGCGTCAGCGCATCAGCCTTTTGATAGGATGATTTTGTTAACACCCATCCAAGACTCCTGTGCAGAGCTTCTTTATTAGGGGAGCCGCCAGGGCATCTGCTTCTCCCTTCTGCATCCCTTTTCTGGTTTTTATTTTGTTTTTATTTTTTGCAAATACACCCTCCACACACCCCTTTTATTTTAGTTGCAGCCTCATTGAAGATGTGCAGTTCGTTTTCAGCTTCCTGTGAGCTTCCTTGCGCTATGGGGTTTTGCAAAGGCAGGAAGGCATGGCTGCATTTCACTTGACCTTAGCAGCGAAGTGAAATCTCGTCTATGTTGCTGAAGGATACTGACTATGCAGAAATTTATTGAAGCAGATTATTATGAACTGGACTGGTATTATGAAGAATGCACAGATGGTAAATATTTCTTTCTAGTCTCTTGTTGCAGAATTTGGAGCTTGTAAGACTGGTACATTGTTATTCAGTGGTTTTAAAAATGAAATACCTTGAAAAAGGCAGCACCCTGGTGTAGCAGAGATGCCCGTATCTCTGTTGCACCTCAGCATCTCTTGTGAGAATGCTACAAGAGACTCTGCTGTATAGCTTTCCCTTTTTCAAAGGGAGTGGCAGAGGAGCATATGCACTATACAAGCAATCTTTGGGCAGGGGGAGAAATACTTGAAATGCTATCGGTATGTGTGATAATTGAGCTGAATTTAAATACATTTATTGTAAGATTCTGTATTGCTTTGAGTTTTAAGTCTGTGTTTTTTCTGCATTACCAGTATGCTGTAATATGTGTATATCTAATGTGTTAATAGGCAGTACATGTTTTCTCACTGATTATTTGTCTGTGAAGGACATTTAAAACTGTAGCTTCTTAAATGTGAGCAGGTTAACTTTTTGAATTGGAAAAATTACAAAACTCTGAGCACCAATCTTCTGGGCCTCTTGCAATTTTTCTAGTGTTCACTTGGGTGATTATTTCTTTATCAGAGCAGTGAATGTTTTCATCAGACTTCTGGTAGAAGGCACATGAGGAAGGATAAGGAATGGCTCTCTGCAGAGTGGAAAAATCAAGTTTTCTCATCGATGGCTCTCAGTGGTAACCTCTAAAAGAAAATGCAGCCTTGGGGAAAGCAGTAGTTGTATATGGATTTTATTCTGGTTCGAGAGCTTGGCTTAAACAACGCAAGTTCAAGATCACAGTGAAGCGAAGAACAGAAAAGAGTAAGGTGTATAGGCCCAGGGGACGTATATATGTAGTACACAAAGATATTTCATCGTTCTTTGATAACGGTATCAGAGGGGACATGAAGAGTAAAAGATGTGTGACAAAATGTGAATGGGTTTTTGTGGTCTTTTGAGTGGCATGTGCCTTCATTAGTTTCTCTGTATTAGACTTTGGAATTGAATGCAATTTCAGAAGCTTGTTAAACTTGAACTTCTTTTATGTTTAATTGATTATTCCTGTGCAGGTGTTCAAAGAGGAAAGGTGCATATTGATGTGGAAGATCTGACCACCTTAAGTTGGATTGAATCCATTATGTAACCTTTATCCTCTGGGTTTAACCCTACTAAATACTGTACCATCTGATTAATCTGCATGATGTAACAGGCTGAGATGGCCCGCTTTTAGAAGCTTAAGAAATCTAACAGTTGTGCTGTCATTAAAAGCTGTAGCTGATATCCACCCCCCTGCACACCCCTGTTAAATACAAATAGCCTTCTTTTTATTGTTATTTTTTATGGTCCTTTGTCTGTCTGGTCGAAGTGTCATTATGCAGAACTGTGGCATGCCTGAATGTCTGAGCTGAAAGCTGATCTGATCATCAATTTTATCTTAAGGTGTGTACTGCACTGGAGAAACTATGGGAGTTCAACAGTAATGGAATAAGCAACAGGTGTTGGGCAAGCATTTAAATACTTTGTGGGATAGGGGCCTCAGGAGCATGGTAGTGGTTGGTCTGATTCTGGGCTTACAAGTTTTCTTGTGAGTGCCAAGCCCCCACCCAGCATGCTTCTTCCACGAGCTGAGATCTACAGAGTCAGCTAGAGTATGTGCTGGCTGGCTCCTTGAAGTATTTGGGAACTTCTCCCCTAAGAGAAAGCATGGTTTTCCAGTAGGTAAGGCATAATATTTTTTGTAAAACTATTTTTAATTTTTTGATTAAAGTATTACTTTTTACATGATGGAAGGATACCACTGTCAGCCCTGTCTCAGCCTACCTCAGGTGAATGGTAGTCTCATAGGGTTTCACAGAAAACCCTTTGTGGGGTTTAGTCAAGTGTGCAAGAAAGAGGGAAGGATTGGAGAGGTCTGATGGAAGGCATAGTCTTTGTCCTTCAATACTGGTATATTAATTCAGGTTTAAAAAAGTATTGGTGTTTCCTGTTGATGGAGAAAGGTATTCTGATTGTAGTGGGAGACAAAAAGCATCTTTGTAGTAGAAAATGGAGCTTTTCCAAAAACCTGGAGCAGATGGCATATTATGAGAGATGCCTGTCTCTTGATTGATGTTTGATTTTTCTACCACGAGGTTGTTGATGCCAGAGTCATTTGCCTGAGATTCTTCTTATATTCAGTGGAGAGTGATAGGCAGTTGCAGCTCAGCTGACCTGTTTTGAATATCTATTTTAAGACAAGATGAAGCATAGTTAGAGAGCTTATTTCTCTGCTATATATGGACTCTCTGGAGCTCAGATATATGTGCACATTCAATTGTTAATCTCACCCACTTCACGCTTTCTGGTAAATGTATCATTGGAGAAGAGTTGGTGGTACATTGAAACTAATAGAAAACCTCACAAGATATTATCCTACAGAATTATTTTTCTGATTAAATTGTTCATACATTCTTTGTCAGAGCTGCTGTGACTCCAATTTCCATTTAAAAGATGTAGCTTCCTTTGTTTTCTTTAAATAATTATTTTAACAGCATATTCTTTCTTGTTCTTCAAAGAAAAAAAAATCGCTCTAAAATTACACCAGGATATAAGGTTTTAATGCTGTTACTTAATAGGTAAAGAAGTGACTTTCACTGTTACCTCAGATTTAATGAACTTCTTTATGGACCAACATAGGAATGATGTCTTCAACTTGCATTTGGTGGTGGTAATTTTTTTTAATACTTTGCAAAAGCAAATGAACAAATGCTCAAAATTTTCAATTTATAAATCTTTACAAAGACTTTCTGGGTTTGGAATAATTAATTAATCCCTTTATGTAAGGTCGTCTACAGAGTTTATTTTTGGTAGGAGAAGATGTCATTAGCCAATAAAACATCACACTCTGAATCACTGATGTTAACTAACATTACAATAAAGTGAAACTTCTATAAATAACTATTACATTGTGCTTTTTAGATACATTTTTCAAGTATAATATTTTATGAGTGACAGTTGCCACCTTACTTGGCATTAATGAAATATATTGTGTAGGTGGAATGGGAAGAGGGAAAGATATGGGTGTGTACTTGAGTAGGAAAGTAGCTGTTTTCATAGCAGACTTTGAGACCGACAGAACCAATGATAAAAGAGGAAAAGGGGAAACTTTTGTATACTCTTCTAATGAAAGATAATTATAAAAGTCTAGGTTCATATAGGTTGGTGTTTTTAGAGAAAAACAAATACATTCTTAAAAAAACCTGCACCCAGCGCAACTTGGGTGGGAGAAAAAAAAAAGGCAAAAAACCCCACAAACTACTAAATGGACAGGTAAGTAGATAACCGTAGAAATCTTTATGAATAGCCTTGTCCTCCTGCCTCTTTCTTAGGCCAATATTTTTCATCCTCTCAATGAACAGTGCTTTCTAGAGAAATCCAGGTTGATCAAATGGATCAATTACTTGGATCAAATTACTTTTTTTGTGGTTTCTTCCATTACTGGTTTATTTCTAGATGAACAACTCCACGCTAATGCCTGAGAGTTCGTTGCCTGCAATGCCAGATGACTTTGTATATGTGCAGCTGGCTCTTTCCTCCTTTTCTTGGCCGTGAGGTTTGGCAATGTCTTGTGGAGAAAATTCATTTTTTTCCTTTTTTACCACTGCTGATTGCACCGTGTACCCTGTTTGTCACACGTGCCAAAGCTTCTAACCCCTTTTATGTTTGCCTGAGCAACCTCATCCCACTCTCTTGGTTGTTTCAGCCACCCCTTTGTCCTGCTTTTGCTCTTCTCTCTAACTTTCAGCCCCTACCTGTATTTTCTTCCTGCTCACATTGAAATGTTCTCATCATGTGTTCTGTTTGCAGTTACTGTTTGGAGCTTCTCTCCTCTGTTCTGTTTTCCACTCCACTGAAACAATTATCAGCAAGCTCCCTAACTTTCTTTTTAGCTGAACAATAATTAACAGTGTTAATGCTTGTTCTCCTTGACCTCTCAGTCACTTAAGCTCTTTGAGAGTTCTTGATTTCTTCTATGTGCACCTTAGTTACAGGTGACCTTGCAAACATATGTGTGCCAGCTCTGTGGGTGGCACGGTCAACCTTTTTTACTTAAAATATGCTTCTTTTGACACCCTCTCCCTTACAGTAAGAGGCTGGCTGATGGTTGGGCATTTATCATGAGTCATTATTTCCCTTATACATTAGCCCCTTTTGTCTCTGTCCCTGTGGATAGAGTGACCTTGGTGTAACTCTGGATGTTGAGTAGATGCGGATAGTGGGTATGCCATCTAAACCCATGAGAATCTAATGGGTGCCAGTAGTGTGAAAGCCTTGAAACAGCCCTTGCTCAATAGGTGTGCAGCTAAAATTCTCATTCAGGTTGTTTTTGTTTTGCTCTTATGTCCTTTATCTCTATACTTGATAACTATGGTTGAACCTTGCTTATATTCGTGCAATCATTGATACCATTTTCCTAGTTCTCTGCTTTTTGCCATATTACTTTTTCTTTATTCCTCCATTGACTCTATACTTTATCCAGGCAGACCTAAGCTTCTTCTACTTGTATGTTGTCTTTATGTGGCATATATATAGAGGTATTTTCCCTCTTTATTCTGCTCAGCTGCCACATTTCCAGATAAGCGTTTGTCCCACTTCATCTCATTTCATTCCCTTTCTGCAAAAGTAACATGCTGTCCTTTTGGTTGAGTGGCAGAAGATAATTTGGCATTTTGAAGAGTGGGAAACGTGCAAAATCTGTAAAAATTTGAACAAACTAACTTTGCTTGATTGTACATCTTAATGGAAAGCACATGTTCAATGACCAATTTATCCCCCCCTCCCTGACAAGCCCACCCCAAAACACCCACGTTTCTGCATCGACATATTTTAAATCCGAGGCTGCTGTTTTCAGGACTTGTTTGCTTACAGAGAATCTGTTCTAAATTCAGCATTGCTATTATTAGTTAATTGTGGTCAAAATTAACGTGGTTAATTGTGCAAAAGTCTAGATATTTTTATTGATAAGGGAAGGTTAAAGTTATTTGAACGCATTGGAGTTCCTTGGAAATAATGACTCAGGATATGAGTATGCGTTTGTATCGTGTCCAGCCTCACCCTTCTTCCAACTAGCTCCGGGTTTGAGTGTTTCCTGTTTGATTGCAAAGTTGCTGAAGGCCGTCTGTACCCTAGCACAAGCATCGCAGGAGGAATGTGCATCTGTGTGCTTTAAGCATTGCAACTCACTTAGCAAGCTTCCTGAAATGAGTTAAATGTCTTTAGCTGTTAATTCAGAGCAGTGATTGCAGCAAATAGGGCCAAATTTACTTTGCAGTGGCAACCCATTAAAATAAATGTCCATTCTGGTATATTCTTTAAAACCCTGAGTGTATGTTTACAGGAAATATTAAAAATCTGGTTTGAATCCTTCCTGTTTAGATGTATATTTTCAGAAACATACACAATTTAACTTTTTTCCTTTTCTCCATAGCTACTTATTGTTTGGAATCTGTTAGAAACATGGCTCTTTAGCAATTAAATATTCCTGCACTACTGAACGGCCTAACGCAGAATAGCACTAAAAATGAGTTGATAGGGTGAGGGTGTGATACGCATTCCTTCTCCACCCATGGTGAATTTGCATCAGCATTTATCATATGCTGATATCAAACTTGGCATTGCGGAGCTTACCTTTCTCTCAGCTTTGGAATGTCAGAGTCCTCCTGTGCGGCATGAGTTGACGTGAGTCACAGTTCAGAAGTCACCTTGTTGGGAATATTAATTTACTCTCCTTATGTTGCCACTATTCTGTGATTCAGTGTATATTGGGCAGCAACATGCATGTTTCCAGTGTGTCACCCACTGCTCTGCTCTCGTTTATCAGCTGTTTGGTTAGCTATAGTTGAACAGTTGTCAGCAATATTAAAATCATAGTACATCAACAGGAGTGGACTTCTCTGTCCCTAAGCTTTAAAACATGCTCCTTGCATTCTTTTAAAATGACTCACTGTTTTGGTTACTCTGAATTTCCATTCTCTATTACTTAAATGTGGTAAATTGACACTGGATGACAAGTAGGTACTTAACTCTTACTGACAGATTTTTTAAAAATATTTTTTTAAGTGTTTTGATTCACTGTTACTGAGGAGAAATGAAGACACAGAAAAGCTCTAAGGATTCAGAAACCAGAAGTAATCCCCATTATGTTATTATCCTGACATTAAAAGATGTAATTTTAATATGGGGAGAATAGGACAGTCCTTTTTTCTTTTTTCCCCGAGTTCTTGAGGCTATTACTGCTGTTGAATACCATAATTAATTTTGGCAGTCAAAGGTCAAGTTGTTAGGTTTGAGTAGTAAGATCTTTCTTTATTCAGGAATAAGTGTTCCTTTCCTCAGCAAGCACTTATGTGTATTTCATATCCTCTGGCTATTGTTTATATAAACATTGTTGCATTGTTTGTATATAAATGTCAAGAGTTTAAAACTTAATTAATCATTGTATAAAATCAGTTCCTTCCCATCTCGTACTACCTCATACTTTCACACCACTATAGAAATGGCAATAGAGAAATTGTTCCTACATGACCTGATCTGTTAAATTCTGCTGGCTGGTAAGGTTTGCCCGTCTCCCTCCCTAGCAGTTCTGTTCCGTCAGATGATGATGAGCTGCCTTTGCCTTGCTGTGTCCCCGCTTTGCCTTGTGGCGCAGGTAGGAATGCTCTCTGCAGGCAGCGAGGGGTGCCCGTTTGCCATGGGAAGTATGGGAGGCAACTTGGCAAACATTAGATATCTATAGCTGCAAGAAGTTAAATGAGAAAGTTAACCTGCCCTATGGGTGTAGCAAAGTTTAGCAAACACAGCCTGTTAGAACCAAGAGGTCTGAGCACAAGGAGTTTTGTTTGTTGTTGAACAGAGAGGCATATGCCCTTGAAAATGCACTAAGGTGCCATATGCAGACGTGAGGTATTTTGTTTCCTACAGCAGACAGAAGAGTAAAGGTGACTGTAGAAAACATGACATTTGACAGCTGATGTGATACATTAGCTAATACAAGCTTCATACAAGCATAATCTTTTTTTTTTTTTTCTTTTGTAAAAGCAATAAAAAACCCCCAAAACCCTCCAATACCCACTTTCTTCCGCCCAGCCCAGTTCTTCACACAGTGGTTTCAGTGTGTGTGGGACCGTACTACACAACAGCCGCCACTGGCAAGATCTCTCTGCTGGGTGGGATTGGCCGTGCACGTGTACTGGCTTTGGCTGTTCGCTGCTCCTGTGGAATCTGTTTCTTGCAGCATTAGGCAACTTGAGAGGTGATTTAACTTGTTGAAGGTGCACACCCTTCACCAGCTGTGACAGTCGGCGGCTGGGTTGGACTTCCGTGTTGCTGAGACACGTGTGGGAAGCTACCACCTCACTTAGAAGAGCAGGGGCAGAGGAGAGAACCTTGGTGATGTGAGGAGTGCCGGGGATGGGGCTTTCAGCCCACTTAATTTGTTTGAAATATGCTAGTGGAGCTGTTGAGTAAAAACTGGCTACCCTCAGAGCTGGTACGAGGAACAACATAAATCTTCTAGTAATTATTAGACAGATGGTCTCTTCCCTCCTCCACCCCATCTGTACAACACAAAGCTGTTGTGCGAAGGACAAATACTCAGTCGCTTAGGAGCTCCCTGGCTGAGCATGTGAGTGAGGAAAGATGGTATCCTGCTTTGTGGAGACCTTGCTTTGCTCTCCCCAAAGGTACAGCCTCCGAGGGAATGACTTCCCATCTCCTGTGAGACTAAGGCATCATACCGTGCCTATCTGGGATAACTTCAGCAATGTCAGTAAACGAAGAGGAAAGCTTTGAATATGACTATGAAAAGGAAAATAAGAGAGAACTCACATTTAGCAGGGAGAGCCTTGATATCTTGGAAGAAGGTACTTTTTACCTCTTGGTTTTAAATTTTTATGGTAGTACCACATGGCAACATATAGGAGATCTGAGTGATGTTTTTGGATTGAAATCTACTAAATTTAATTTTAAAAATTTTTTGTAATGTGTAGCCAGTACATTTGGATGAAATACTAAGAAAATGTTCATATGAATAGGATGGATCTTAATTTAAGTATACTTCTTTAAAGTAGAAATACATGATCAACAGATTTATGCTCTGCAATACCTTTTTTAATAATGAAACCGGATTTGGGAAATTATCTTTCTTTGGAAATGTAGTGCATTTTTATATGTATATGTTATGCATGTGTGTTATGAAACCATGGGTTAGGCTGTTATTCCTAGGGGGTACTTCTAGAAATGAGTAAAAGAACAGAGCAACAATTTTGTGCTTATCCATGAATTTGAAATCATATAGAAATAATCCAGGTTTAGGGTCTCGTGACTTAACCTTTCAACAGAACAAATGATACAAAAATCTTGTCATACTTTGTGGAAATAATGGACATCTGCAGTATTGCAGGCAACTGGTCTGTTAAGGTAGGCATGTGAATGTATGTGCCTTGAAAATCCTCTTGTGTACCAGCTCTATAGAGGGTGTACCAACTCAAGGGCTGCTTCCAGCCAGTCTGGCATTTTTTTTTGGGCCTTCAGGTACTAAAAGCTAAATGCTCCATTTATGTTGTTTTGTGTGTTGTAAATTTCACTCTAAAATAGCAGTTTCTTGGTAGAGAACTGGCACTTCACACATACCTGGCTGTAAATTCAATATCAGAAATTGAGAGTCTCAAGGATATGCTTCACGTATAGTTAATGAAAAGAATGGGGTAAAAAATGTGTGATTAAGACTAACTGTTTGGCCTATTCCATGAGCACTCACCGCCTGTCTGTTATTTCCATTTTGATGTAGTGAAGTTTTTCCCTGTTTCAACGTTTAGATCCTCAGACTGGTGCCAGTCTTGTTTCTAGACCCTCTGTGACAGAACTAGCATTATGCTTGGCAGCATTACGGAGTCGGTTCTCTTGTGGAGAACGGGAAGCACCTTCATAAAGATCTGGGCAGAACAGTCCTAGGGTTGGTGCATTGCTTTGGAGCTGTAAATCTGCCTGGCAGCAACATGTTTGCACTTCATTTGATAAGCTTTGGTTTTTGAGCTGACAGCAGTGAAAGTTTGTGCAGGGATATCGGTTGAGAGTGACTACTGAGTTTCTGTTGATAAAAAACCTGAGCTATGAAAGGACAGCCTGGTAGTTTTGCTTGGTTAGTGCGTTGTGGGGTCAGCTCATTCTGAAACTGGGCTGTTTTGAGTCTTGCTTTTGCAGATAGGAGAGGAAAGGACTATTAACTGTTTAGGATCTGTGATGGCAGCCATTCACTACTATTTCAGTTTACTAATATAACAGTTAGGTTAAAAATCCTCCTTATCTAAAATACTGGGTAAATGCAGGCTGGGAATCTAGCCCAAGGTTTGACTAGAATGGAGGCCATACAGGGCTCTGGAATCCTTATACACTAGAGCAAAGAAAATGGAGACTAGTAATTCTTGAAAGCTTTGGCACAGCCAACCCCTTCCAGAGATGGAATAAGAAAAGATCACGTATTTGAGAGAGAAACAACTGACAATGCATGGCTTTTGATACAGCCTTGAGACTTCATTTTAGGCTTTTTGAAAGATTTACCGCTGAGATCCTGGTTTAAGCCCTACACCCATTTATTTGTTGCAAAGACTGCAGTCCAGACATTTCTTGACAGAAAATGGATAGAGGAGAACACCAAGACAATAATTCAATGGTTAGTAATTGAAAATTCTGCAAGAAAAGCTTTACTTTTAACAGAAGAGCTATGCTGAGCTCTATCAGTAGATGGCGTATGCACTATGATGATGCTGACAGGACAAGGGGTAATGGTTTTAAACTGAAACAGGGTAGGTTTAGGCTGGATATAAGAAAGAAATTCTTTACAGTGAGGGTGGTGAAACACTGGAACGGGTTGCCCAGAGAGGTGGTGGAGGCCCCATCCCTGGAAACATTCAAGCCCAGGTTGGACGGGGCTCTGAGCAACCTGATCTGGGTAATGGTGTCCCTGCTCACTGCAGGGGGTTGGACTAGATGGGCTCTGGGGGTCCCTTCCCACCCAAAATGTTCTATGATTCTATGATTCTTTGCTAAGTTGTGGGGCCCTAACATGGAGACAATAATAAGGTAAAGCCTTTGGTTCTCTCCAGGTATTTTTCTTTATCTCCTTGGCTTTCCTTTGTGGCTGTGTTTTCCAAGTTACCTCATTTGATCTGTGTTTATGCTAACAGAAGGAATAAGTGTGTGACATTCTTGTTTAAGTTTCCTTTAGCTTGACTGTTCATTCATCACGAAACTCATTGCAGTTCATGCACCACCCGCTTAGAGAAAGTACTTTGAAATGGGTACCAACTTGAGCATTTGGGCATTAAGCTTTAGGGAAGAAATAACAGCAGAGTTTTTTCCCCAAACCTGAGATTAAGTAAAATGTAGATTTGTATGTGAGGCTTTAATATTGTATTTACTAAGCTATTTGAATACTGTAGGAAAGAAATGTCAGTAAACAAACACCCTTCAAACCGTAGTTTAAATAGCAAGATAAAAATTTCCTCTTCTAGAAGAATCAGTAACTGCCCCTTAGTATTAAGAGATGAATTTGCGAACTCTGCCATTGAAATCATGGTAAGTTAGGCTGTAACATTAAAAAAAAAAAAATCTGTTGGCATTGTCTATTGAATTTATGGTAGTTATTTTTCACTGTGCTAACATGTACTTGCTGACTGTGTATCACTCACAACATGTTCTTCCAGACTCCTCCATGGAGCTCGCCCACAGTGCGCCTTGACAGCTGTGAGGCAGTTGGTACGCTGTGACCACTCTTTATCCCTCTAACTGGGGTCACAGCCCCCCGCTGAACTCCCCGTCTGCCTTCTGGAGGGACTGGCCTGCTCCTCCGCTTGGGGAGCGGTGGGGGAGGGTGGAGGAACTGCTGGCAAGTTCTTTCAAAATTTGGACCCCTAGCAAGTCGTGCCTCAGAAGCATGTTCTTCAAGCTCTGGTGACAGTAGTCTCTTTAAAATTTTTAAGCTCTTTAGATGAACATGTTTTCTCAGAGCCATCTCAAATGTGACAGGCAACAGCAGACCTAAAGCCTCTGCTCCAATTTAGCCAGGGATGTCAAAAACTCCTCTTTAGTGGAGGAGAAGCTACCACCTTTGTCTTTAAACATGTAAAAGTGTTCTAGTCTAGGTCAGTAACAGAACTGATGGCATATTTTAGGTATTGCCTGAGTTTATTTGAAAGGGAATATACATAATGTGGCACAGTTTCAGAATTCCTCATGTGTTTGCCTCAAGTCAGTGTAGTGCTTGTGGTAACCTGTGCCAGAGCGTAACTATTGGTGGCTCTAGAACTGAAGCTGTGATTTTTAGCAAGTGCTTTATGTGTGGAGTGCAAAAATAGCCTTTCAGAAATTAAACTAATCCTTGTCTGCCAGGGTCTCTGCTAATATTTGCCAAATGGCATCTGGCAGTAAGGAGCGTGGCTGGTCAGTCGGTGTTACTGTGTCTGTTCTGCAGGTCTCCATGCGCGATGTTTAGGATGCAATGAACTTGCCATCATATCTTTGGTGTTTGGAGAGAGCTCTTGAGCAGAGGGAAGGGAGACAGGAGCTATTCATGAGGCAGGGCTTCTCATGACTGATCAAGAATATAGTAGGCCTTGCCTAAAGGCTTTGGGTAGGGAACTGTTACAAAGAAGTTTGTCCCCTGCTGCCACCTTGCCAATAAGAAGCATCAGTATTAAAACTGCCAGAGACCTATTCTCCGTGTATTCCCTTATCCTGATGTAGTTTCAGAGGAAATATATTTTGGTAGCAGGGAAATCCCCATGTACTGGAGCCTTCCCTGTTAGATTCTGTAATTATACAGGTCAGTATTATCTCCCCCAAAAGTGAGACTTTACCATAACATCTTATCTCCCTTCTGTTTCCCAGTATTTGGAAATAGATGGAAAGAGGAGCAGTGGGAGCTGGAATTTCCTCTTCAGCCATGGCTTCTTCTCTCTTTAGTTCTTTGAATTTGTACCTGATGATAGGTCTCAAAAATGAAGTGGAGGGGGGGTGGGTATGCCTTGAGGAGGGAAGCAGGGGCTGAGGACAGCTGTGACTGCTGGATCCTGTGGGGTTTTGTGTGTGGGTTGTTGTGTTTTGCGTTTGGTTTGGTTTTTTTTCCCCTCCCTTCCTTCCACCTGAATCCCTTGTTAGGTGGGTGGTGGCTCATTGCAGCAGCTCCCAATAGTGGTATTCTTGCTTCACTTCCAATCCATGGCTGTTTCTTGTTCCTGGAAACATACTTTTCCTCTAAGTAACGTGCTAGATGGTTGTATGACTTTCAGGAAGGTACATACTTTCCTTCCTTCTCCCTGAGAATTTTTAGCTTGGGAATAAGCGCTTTAGTCAGTGTGGAGCTCAAGAGCCTGAAAGAAGCTTCCACTCATATGCTGTATTAGATGATGAGAAATAAATGCAAAGTACATAATTTCAGCTGTACCTGCATTGGGAAACACAGGAATGTGGGTACCCATAAAGTTGCAAGCTTTAAGATGGTGTGAAGATGGTGCTAGGTACTTGAAGGTAGAGGAAATACTTCATCTGTGTAGCATTTGTCCATTTGAATGTTTGGCTTTAAAAAAATAAATATATATATATACACACACACACACACACTGTGAACCACAAATATGTCCCTGATAGCATTTATTTAATGCTGTCATGGAAATAATGTGATAGTTTTATCTGTTCTTTGTTTCCTGTTTTGGATCTGACACATTCATTTCAAAGCAGTTACCAAAATGCATTTTCTAACACTGTATTTGTGGAGTTCTATGGTTCTTCCACTTGCTGCAGACTTCTTTTTATTCTTTCTTTATTGTCTAACAGCCATCTTCATAAACTTAGAGGTGCAAAGTGTATTTTGATTTGGATGTTTGCATGCATGTGTTTAGACACTGCATTAGACATTCCTATCACCCTCAAGGATAATACTACTGATATGCAAGTGTGCAAAAAGGGGTCAGTAAATTAGCACTGTAGGTTTTTTATTATAGTGTTGTCCTTGTTTTATCTTTACACTAGTGTTACCAGGCTCTCATACTCATCAGAAACTCCAGCAGGCTAGAAACCTACTATGCAGAATCCATTAGAGTTGTGGAGCTTGTGGATTTCGGTTTGGGGGTTTTTGGGGTTTGTGGTTGGGGTTTTTTGTTTGGTTTTGGTTTTTTGGGTTTGTTTTTTTTTCTTCTCTTCCCCCTTTCCCCTTCCCCCTTCATACTTCACTGATCAGAGCTCAGAATTATTATTCAAGATAGTGTGTCTTTTTCACTTGTTAGTCTTGGAAATCAAAATCAGTGTTAGCAACTGGCCAAATGTGGTTTTGTAACCTGTGGAGGGTGACTAACTACATACTTAGATGCTGTTTTGAGGTTTTTAAATGCTGCTTCTGAATTATTTTCTCTCCCCTCGCTTTTTACCTTCTCTTCCCCAGAAGCCTTGGTTTCTGACGGACAGAGAGCAACCCCTCTTTGCAAGTTTGCCCTCCTTCCAAAAGGAAAACTTTCCTTTTAGCTAGCAGCTCTGTGGTGCTTCTGTGTTGCATGCTGAGTTGCCAATAGGAGGTGGTTAACTGGAGGAGGCATTTTATTATATGCAGTCTATTGACATTTGTTTCTATTTGGATGCTGAAGAGAATGCATAAGATAGCATTTCTGCTTTGAAACCCTTCCACATTGGCAGAGAAGTATATGAAGACCTCTGTTTTAACAGTGATCAACAGAAGTTTGATAGAAATTTTTGAGATACAAAAGCTGTTGGTGACCCGGTCACTACTGCTTTGGTAGTACTAAGTCTGTTGAGATAAGGCTGTGGTGTTGCCCTGCCGCATTAAAGATTAAATAGCAAGCTCTGAAGGCATTGCCAAGTGAGCAGCTACACAAATCAACTCTTATCACTGTTTCTCCCCGCTGAGTGACTTTATTTTGTCAGTGGGAGCACCGTCCTTTTATCAGCTTGGATGTTAGGAAGGTTACATATTCACCTGAATTAGGATGGGGTGAGGTTGCCATAGTCATAATCAGTGGTGATGATTAGTGCTAGGTACGGAGTTAAAATGAGCTTGCTAATGACAAACTCAAACATTATTTTATAGTAGCAAGGGAATGTTGTAACCAGGGGAACTATATAGTGTACGATTGTTTTGAAAAACAAACTGCTGATATCAGGGTTTCTGACAGACTTATGAACTTACTATGTTTGAAAATACTGGGTTTCTGGCAGTGTTATTATTTTTTTTTTTTTTTGGTTGTGAATAGTCTTCTGGACATGACACCATCGGTCTCTATGAAGTTTTTATGGAAATCTAATTAGCCCCTTTATTGTAGCTGATGTTCTCTGCAAGTAATGTCACTTTTTTTCCTGTGGAATCCTGATTAGTCTGCTTTTTACTAATATAGCTTGTAGTTTACAGATGCACTGTATTTTTGCTTGTGCAGTGCTATAGTTATTGATATTGCTGTGTAATTTTTGTCAAATTACTACTTTGAAATGTAAACTTTTTACTGTTACTACTTTCAGACTTAATTATTTGGATAAGTAATTCTCTTTTGAATACTTTTGAATGGCATTCTTCTAATTCACTGGCACTGCCTGTGTCACTAAATATTGTAATTTTTTTCAGGATTTGATCCTCAAAAATAGAATTTGAGAAACAGGAGAATAAAAAGGAATAAACTGTAGCTCTTCCTGTAGTTCAGGCAACTTTCTGATGTTCAAATATGGAAAAAAATAAACCTCCAACATTTCAACAGAAACCCAAGTACTGTCACACTTCATACATTATTGATGTGCCTTAGTGGTGATCAACTGTATGTTTATATATGTGCATATTGTACATTTATAAATGGGTAGCATTGTTTCCTTAGTCAAAAGTTCTCCTGGTAGTACTGCTGTGCTCAATATACCCACCTGATTTATTAATTTAAACCTTATTAGGCCTTATGTATCTCTCCCTTCCACCTAAATGCACACTAGGCCAACCTTAGCCAATCTGTCAAACTAAGGTTTCAACTGACATCGTCAGGAGTAAGTCCCCCAAAGAACAATTTGTGCAGCCTGATAACCAGTAGTCCATATAATCAACTCCATCAACAGTCTCTTTTTTTTCCAAATTACAGGGTTTGAGGAATAGGTGTAGCTGAAAATATAAAGAATGTAAGGGTAAAGCAGAAAGTGCTTTTTTTTCTCTCATTATTAGTGGATTCTTAGAAAACTTGCACACTTTTAGATAAGTGGGTGTAGCTTCTTAAAGGATCACCTATGGTGGTAGACTAATCTTCTGCATACTTCATTCAGTCTAACAGAATTCCTGGTTCCACCTTAGTGATTAATCGTCTCCTGCAGTCTTAGTAAATATTTTTTATGAGTGATACTGTGGCCACTGTGGTATGGTCTGGGTATTACAAGAATCACTTACTATTTTGCATGCACTTTTTTTACTCTGCTGTCTCATACCATAGAACCCAGTTCTTATCAACTTAATATGACATAGTATCTTTATGTTGAACAGTGTTACTAACAGTATTGGAGTTGCTTATTCACAGAGTAATTCTACTGCACGTAATACAATGACTAGTGACATGATAATGATATCTATTTTCACTCTCCCTTGATATTTTTTTTTTCTTAATAAATTCAAGACATTGCTCTTCAGAGAAGGTTTTAGCATTTGTGGTGGGTTGGCCCTGGCTGAATGCCAGGTGCCCACCAAAGCTGCTCTATCACTCCCTTCAGCTGGACAGGGGAGAGAAAATATAACAAAAGACTTGTGGGTTGAGATAAAGACAGGGAGATCACTCAACGATTACCATCGTGAGCAAAACAGACTTGATTTGGGGAAATTAATTTATTACCCATCAAATCAGAGTAGGATAATGAGAAAATAAAAACAAATCTTAAAAACACCTTCCTCCAACCCCTCCCTTCTTCCCAAGTTTAATTTCACTCCCAGTCTCTCTCCCTCCTCCCCCTCAGCGGCACAGGGGGACGGGGAATGGGGGCTGTGGTCAGTCCGTCACACGCTGTCTCTGCGGCTCCTTCCTCCGCAGGGGGAGGGCTCCTCACACTCTCGAAGAGGGAGGGCTCCTCACACTCTGCCCTGCTCCAGCGTGGGGTCCCTCCTGGGGGAGACAGTCCTCCATGGACTTCTCCAAATGTGGGTCCCTCCCACGGG
>JMFS01022155.1:0-16041 GCA_000699545.1 Podiceps cristatus | reverse complement strand
GGGACCGCGGCGGGAGGAGCCGGCCTCGGCCCTGCCGGGCGCCTGCGCGAGGCTGGGGAAACGCAGCGCCTGCGTCACCGCGACGTCACTCAGAGCCCTGATATACGGAGGAGGCTGGTTCAACTGGAAAAGTTTTATTAATACAATGATGTTAATACGTAAAAAAATTTAAAAAAAACCCATTGTGCATTACATTGTGCTCATCGTCAGTAGTAAATTCTATTTGCATCGCTTAACAGCCACTTTGTTTCTGTAGAGGCACTGCCGGTACCCTTCGGGGCGAGCAATGCGCTGCGCGGAGCTCCCGTGGGCTCCGCAGCTCAAAGCTGCCGTACCAGAGCCCGACAGACCGACACCTCTTCCACTCATTATGCAAATCGCCTCATTACCCGCATCCCATTGTCAGCAGCAACTGCAATTGTCCCTTTCATAGAGCCCCTACCTTTTCTGTAACACGTAAACAGGTAAAGATAATTAACAGTTCAAGAACAAAATAGCTGCCCTCAGTGCTCTGTGTTAGGCAAACACATTACCATTCAATAATAGATGCAGGATATTTTCAAAGACATTTAGGACTTCATATTCATAGAGCTGCTGGAGTCCAAACGAAGATTAAAAACACACATTTAAATTTTGTCCATGTGCATATATATATGCAATCAAATGAAGTCTCTGCTACACAAAATAGCAACGATCAGAGATTGGTTTCATAGGAAAAGTTTGAATTTTCCTGTTCACTGAAACATGGTTCTTTCCTTTATGCAGTTTACATTCAAGGATTAAAATTGGAGGAGCGTAAAATTAAGACAATAGCTTCCATTCTCCAGTTCATAAATGATTCGGAACTTGAGTTACACACTTGAATTGCCAGATGCCTGACTACTTAGTTTATTTTCTTATAAAGAAGAATTAGCACTTCACTGAACTCCTC
This sequence comes from Podiceps cristatus, assembly GCA_000699545.1. NCBI lineage: Eukaryota > Metazoa > Chordata > Aves > Podicipediformes > Podicipedidae > Podiceps > Podiceps cristatus. Next base: position 15,110 of record JMFS01022155.1, on the reverse strand, counting down.
TATTTAAGGAGCTTTTATATCACAAAATACTTCAATCTGAAAAAAAAGAAAGATATATTAAATGTATGAATATATGAAAATGCATCTGAAAAATGTTTCTTTAAATTTAGAGTCCATATCAAAGATACCCTCGAGGAAATGAGGGAATTAGAAGGAAAAAACCAAAGCAAAACAAAAAAGTCCTTGTCAGTTTTGAAATAATTCTGTATCTGGTATTGTCTTTACCACAGCAGAAGAAACTACAACCAACAAGTACTCTATGGGCCTTTCATAGATGTTCCTCTGGCTAAGAAAGAAGAGCTTCCAAGGGCTTTTGCAATAATGCAGTATTAACCTAAAATAAGACATTTCTGATTTAATAGGACAGTCATATTTCTCTCCCCTAAGCATATATTAACATAACATCCCAATGTCCTAAAGATACCAAAATAAACGAAGTTAGCATTTCTAGCTACCTGAGTGCCCAAGTATTTGTTATGCATTCATTTATACAAAGATTCATAGGGACTGCTTAAATATATAATGCTTATGCAAGGACCCCCTGGCTTATTACAAAACAGAGTTAAAAATTGGGTAAATGAACTCTAGCAGTTAGCATCCTAACAGAGATTTTAACAAAAACTGAGTGAAAAGTAAAATAATGTTTTAGATTATTAAATATAGGGGACTGCAGGATACTGCTATGTAATGTGAGTGATAGCTTTGACACATGCAGTGTTGATACCTGAATACTGTCTCAGAAAACTGTTTTCAGTAAATACAGACAGATTTTTTTTTTTCATTACTCCTACAGAAATAAAGAAGAGGGCCCAACAGAAATTAAAAAGCATTTCTTCCAGTGCCCAACAGGAGACACAGATTTACTGAAATTAAAGTGAAGACACCCAGCATCTCCTATGCTGAGGTCTGAAGTGACCTATAAACACCCTTAAAACACACAACAGGTATTTCTGAAGTTCAGATCCACAAAGGATAATCTACTTCACCCTCCAAAACAAACAGATAGTGCAAACAGTGAAGAGCTCTTGACCTCTGTAGTGCCCTACAGTAGGAATTAAAGGTGATCACAATCTGAGTTGCTTGCAGCTTGTCCAGACAGTATCCCTCTGAAGAAAGGAAATTAGAATTTTCAAGGTTGTTTTGACTCTCTTACCAGTTTCTCCTCTTGATTCATACTGCCCTTTGAAGAACAGGTACATGGTATTTTCCCTATCTTCCTCTATACAACTGGAAGATTACTGTGTTAATCAGCACAAAAAGGGAAGCTGCACAAGCACCACAAAGGTTAACAAAAATGTCTTGTTATTGCTGACTAATTTTCAATTTGACACAAACTAACAAAACCGCCTTTCTCCCTGAGAATCAATCCAAAAAGCAGCCTCTTTTCACGCCTTGTAAATTAGCCCCGTGGTCATCCTTCCGCAACAAACTAGTCTACCCCATTCATGTACTGTTTTTTTTGTATCCTATTACCTTGACAAGCCAAGATACGAGAGCTAAGCATAAGTTTCTGAACTGCATTATTACAGATGAGTTGTCTCCAAAGACTTAACAGAAGCAGTATCAATATCTGATATCCAACACACTATTCAGCTTTTTGGCACACAAGTTAATTACAAACAGTATTGCAAATTTGTAGAATTCATGAATCTCTTCAGATGTACATACTGAAACTCCAGTTAGTATAAAAGTGCAGCCAATATAATACTCAGTGCCCTACAAAGACATGCTGGTTTCATTTACAGTAACTTCAAGGCTACATGAAAGATTTTGTATTAACCTTATTTCCATTTCCAGTGTTCAAGAAATGATGTAAAATTGTAACAAGGTTATTCCTGGGCAATCAGAGAAATGCGCTGAAGGTAATCTGCAGATGCCATTATAAAGTCAGTCCATTCCTTGGCCAGGTCTTCAATGGAGACTTCCTCCCCCCCATATTCCTGGGGGAGAATGCTGACCGGGAAGTGTTCGGTCAGGCTCTGCATGTAGTTATTTCCATGCATATACACCTAAAACAAAATATGAAAAGCATTTATTTGGGTATGAACGCTAGGCTACTGAGTGAAAGCAGGCAGCAAAGACACTCGGTGCACGAGCTGAAGCCACCAGCTCGGTTTGTCTAAACAAGTTTACTTGTTCATCATGAGCTCCTTAAATGAGGGAGAAAGTACCATTCAGTGAGTTTCCCACGGGTGCTCAAACTCTGTCCTGCTCAGCATCTGCACCTTGATAAAGCACAGACCACAAGCCGAGAACTACATTTTATGCAGCTGCGAGCACAGGAGCCGAAGCTAACGACACGCTTGTTCCAGACGGGTTTAACAACACTGATGAGGGTACGCGCTACATTCGAACAGCTCAAGTGAGCTAAACCATGGGAAGGCTGGCGTTTGGTCTTGTTATGGTACGTATCATGTATTTGCTTTTCAGTCATTTCCAAGAAGAGAACAGTCTGGCTCCTGGCCATTGCTATCTGGTCCTGCCATGAGTATTTAAAAATAACATGATGTAGTATGCATGTAGGTTCAGACAGGTGCCAGGGAACATATTAAAAAGAATCTGTATCTCAGTCCTTATGTTTCAGTTCCAACTGAAATTAAATCCTAGACGACTCCTCTGCTTTAACCCTTATAATACTATAGGTTTGGTTCTTCTCTTTTTGTTTCTCTGTAGCTATTTTGAAGCCCTATTCATTACTTCCAGTCAGACACTTTTATAGGCCTCTGATTAACACTTGACAGGAATTTTCTGCAGTTATTACACAAACCACACCAATATGCACTCAAAAGGTAACTGGGTGCCTTTTATTTAACACTTCCTCATCAGGAAGTAAGATAAGTAAATAGTAATTATTCCTATGAAGGCATGAGGAACTGGCCCTTAGAGGGGTTTTTTCCAGATCATACCTGTAACGCTAAGCCAGGAGACCAGCCAATCTGCTTCTGTTCCATTCCATGAATTAGGATATCTGGTTTGTTTTCTTTTAGGCCTTTGCTGTCCATCTGCCATCTTTTCTGCTTCTTGAGTTATAGCCTGAGTTATTCTGAGCTGGGTCAGGTGACAGGGGATGTTTTTACAGGTATTCATGTGAAAAGATGGGCCATGGCATCAGGCTGCTGGAACATACTCCCTTTTTTTATCATCTTTTGAGAGCGAGGGACTGCACAAAGTTGGCATAAATAATCTCGCCTCTCCCGTAACAAAACACACATGCTAGGAAAAGGGGACTGGCAAATAACAGCTATCAGGGACCAGAAAAATCTGGATCTACTGTCCTGGAGTGCAGCGGCTACTGCAGGTGTACAAGATCCAGGTGCTGAGACAAGGAGGCTTCAGAGTGGGAATAACAATAGGCAGGGCGGCATATGTTGTACCTTAGTCCTGCTGTTGACACTTCACGGTACTTCCTTTTGTGCCAGCTGAAACCTCGAATATTCTTCCTATTCTACAATAAACCAGAATTCTTGGCATGCTTTTGCATCCAAATACAGAGTTTTCAGATTTACAACTGCAAAACAATTTAAAACAACTAAGAAACTATTTGGAAAAAAAAAAAAATGAACTTATGCCTAACCTATTTTTGATGCATAAATACTTCTGCAGGTCTTTCAGAACTAGAAAGTTGTCTTCAACCAATTCTGCACAACTTGGAGCATCACTGCACATTTCTTGCTGTCATTTTAGGCAGAGTGGTGGGAGATCCAGGACCTATTTCTTCCTAGTTCTGCAGAAGAATTGCTGTGTGACCTCAAGCAAATCATTCAACCTGTCTGTGTCATAGTGGTTTTTATCTTTAGAGTGGTGAAAACAGTAACCACTTGCAACTCTCACATTACTGATAACTGCAAATGCTTTTACAATTAGATTCTGGAGGCCTGTATGGCACTAACACACAGAAATGATTAATGGTCTTCAGTGCTCAGGACTACCAGATCCTAAGGGAAGTGCTACAAATCGTCATGTAAAGGTTTTGTGGGAGAAAGAAATATTTGTGTGCACTCACCCGTTCCTTTATTTTTTCAGTGAGAAAAGGCTTAATTAGAGCGAAGACTGGGTGGAAGAATAAAGGCTCATTAATCAAGTGGATACCTCGAACTTTTAGTGTGGAGGAATCCTGTCAACATACATGAAAAACGACATTAAGAAAAAGAAAGTATTATTGAAAAGATTCTGTTAAGGACAAGCCTGTGAAAACTATCTAGTCCACAGGTTAGAGTATTCCTCCTGACCTTGCCAATTCCTGCAGTTTGTGGAGTGTTCTTAATTTACACTGCCCCAACAACACAGAAAAATCACGCCTTGTTCCACCCATTAGATGGAAATAATAATAATAAAAAAAAACCAATATGAGAGGCTGACTATTAAAAAAAAACAGCCAACGAACCAACCAAGAAAACCCTGACCAAATTGCACATAAGTAACGTAACACAAAGCTTGTGCTCAGCCTGTTCTTGGAAGTACAATTCTTCACAACAGAGATTCTGCTGCTAATTTACCAAAAAGTTATCTAGCCATGTGCTTTCATTGGCAATTCACAGCCTGAATGTTAATATGTAAATATATATCAATATAAACCATTGAAGCTACTAACTTTAAGTTTAAAAGGTTGTAATTTAGAGACAAGCCTTGAAATTACTGGCAATTTGCCCAAGCCAGAATTCCAGCTTTAAAACAAGATTACTGTCATAATGAAAATTAAAGTTATGTCTGCTATACAGCCTTTATAATATGAAATGCTTCAACCTACATTCAAGATTCATTTAGAAATTCCAGACCTTTGAAAGTTAAAAGAAAATACGGCAGTGCTCAAAGACAGCATTATGGACCGGGGAAAGTACAGCTTCCATTCATACCCTCCCTGTTGCTACCTCTGCATGCAGAGGTTTTCTGCTTATAAAAATGGTACTTCTCACAAACATTTCTCCCCACTAGAACAGTAGCTCTTACATTATTTCATGTAGTCTCCTGTATGGATGAAATACCTCAAGCCCTACAGATTTCTTAAGTACAACTCCTTTTAGATTTTAATGTATGATAAAGGCCTTCAAACTATCAGATTATAGGTTTACTGCATGTTATTATGTGTTATTATATACTTAAAAGTCTATTATCATGTTTTAACAAAACAATTTGGTTTTGCCTGGAGTAACAGATCTTTTAAGATGATATCACTTACTAATCTTACTATGTTTTTCGTTTCTTAGTATGCATTTCCTTTCTATTAACTTCTCTTTCTTCATACAGGATAGTATTTGCAAGACACATTTCTTAAGGAAAACGTAGTGTTGAAAGTAAGGTTTCTTAATTTTTATTTACAAGCATATTGAACAACACCAAGACAATCTCCGGGTGAAATATATGAACCCAGTTAAAATGATAAAAGAAATCTGAAAAAAAATGAGTTAAACATTTGTCATCCTAGAAAAGAACACTGAAAACACAAAAGTTTTTTCTGTCTTTTTTTCAATAACTATAATATAAAATTTAGTACCTTAAAAACCTGAAACAAACCTGAAATAGGTCAAGATGGAAACATTACATTCAAAGAACTTCCTTGTTTGAGATAATGGATTGAAACCTTTAGATGTAACTGCAAATCCTATTCTACTTCCTTTCTGCTCTATTTCAAGGTTAAAAAATTAGTAGTAACTTGTTTACAACCTCAGAAATCAACTAAAACACACTCACACATCCTGTTCTCATGAAATCTGGCCCAGGATTGTATGAACATCAAGAGTTCTTATTCTAGATGTGAGAAGTTGGGAATATCTGCTGGTTTCACTGAAGTTTTACAGTAGATAACAAAAAGGAAGAACAGCTGAAGTTCTGATGATATTAGTTCAATTACTAAGCTTTGACTGAACGTCAGATATGAATCTTACCAAATCACAGTAAGAGATTATTGCCCTGGCTCATTTCCACATCACAGGCTAACAGTTTTATTACCGATTTTCAACTGAACTTCTGAAGAAAAATGAGATTATAGGGCTACACTGCTGCTTGCCTGTCAATTCTCTGTCCCCTTCTTTTTTCCTTTTGTTCCCCGCCCCCATTTTTTTTTTTTTCCTCTCAATTCCATTAGCAAATTTCAACCAAACCAGATGGAAAGGAACAAGGAGAACCTACAGCCTTTGCTGGATGCAGGAGGAACCATAGTAACAACAGATAAGGCTGAGGTACTTAATACCCTCTTTGCCTCAGCCTTTAATAGCAAGGTCAGTTGTTCTTCAGGTACCCAGCACCCTGAGCTAGTAGGCAGGGACAAGAAGTGAAACAAAGCTCCTGTGACCCAAGAGGAAACGGTGAGAGACCTGCTCAGCCAATTAGACATTCGCAAGTATATGGGGCCAGATGGGGTCCACATAAGGGTGCTGAAGGAGCTGGCGGAGGTGCTCGCCAAGCCCCTTTGCATCATCTACCAGCAGTCCTGACTAACTGGGGAGGTTCCACTTGACTGGAAGTTGGCTAATGTCATGCCCATTTACAAGAAGGCCCAGAGGGAGGATCCGGGGAACTACAGGCCTGTCAGTCTGACCTCGGTGCCAAGGAAGGTCATGGAGCAAATCATCCTGAGTGCCATCACAAGGCGCATCCAGGATGACCAGGTGATCAGGCCCAGTCAACATGGGTTTATAAAGGGCAGGTCCTGCTTGACTAACCCGATCTCCTTCTATGACAAGGTGACCCGTTTAGTGGATGAGGGAAAGGTGGTAGATGTACTCTACCTGGAATTTAGTAAAGCCTTTGACACCGCTTCGCATAGCATTCTCCTGGAGAAACTGGCTGCTCATGTCCTGGACAGGCATACTCTTTGTTGTTTAAAAAAAAAGCTAGATGGCCGGGCCCAGAGAGTTGTGGTAAACAGAGTTAAATCCAGTTGGAGGACAGTCACAAGTGATGTTCCCCAGGGCTCAGTGTTGGTACCAGTTCTATTTAACATCAATGACCTGGATGAGAGGTTTGAGTGCACCCTCAGTAAGTTTGCAGATGACATGAAGCTGGGCGTAAGTGTTGATCTGCTTGAGGGTAGGAAGGCTCTGCAGCAGGACCTGAATAGGCTGAATCACTGGGCTGTGGCCAGTTGTATGAAGTTCAACAAAGCCAAGTGCCGGGTCCTGCACTTGGATCACAACAATCCCAGGCAATGCTACAGGCTTGGGGAGGAGTGGCCGGAAAGCTGCCCGGCAGAGAAGAACCTGGGAGTGCTGGTCGACCGACAGCTGAATATAAGCCAGCAGTATGCGCAGGTGGCCAAGAAGGCCAACGGCATCCTGGCTTATATCAGAAACAGTGTGACCAGCAGGACCAGGGAAGTCATCCTTCCCCTGTACTCGGCACTGGTGAGGCTGTACCTCGAATACGATGTTCAGTTTTGGGCCCCTCACTACAAGAAGGGCATTGAGGCGCTGGAACCAGAGACAGGCAACAAAGCTGGTAAAGGGTCTAGAGAATAAGACTCCCAAGGAATGGCTGAGGAAACTGGGCTAGTTTAGCCTGGAGAAAAGGAGGCTGAGGGGAGACTTTATTGTCCTCTACAATTATCTGAAAGGAAGCTGTAGTTAGGTCAGTGCTGGTCTCTTCTCCCTGGTAACAAGTGATAAGACAAGAGGAAATGGCCTCAGGTTGCGCCAGGGGACATTTAGATTAGATATTAGGAAATATTTCTTTACTGAAAGAGTGATCAAAGATTGGAATAGACTGCCCAGGGAACTGGTTGAGTCACTATCCCTGGAGGTGTTGAGAAGATGGGCGGACGAGGTACTTAGAGATATCGTTCAGTAGTGGGCAGGTATGGTTGGACTTGATGATCTTAAATGTCTCTTCCAACCAAATGATTCTATGATAAGTCTTAAAGACAGTAAAATCTCTACAAGTTTTGTGAAAAATAGGAGGTGAGGTAGCAGTGAGTTGCACAAAATAATGCTTATGTTGAGGAGCAAAAAGCAAGCAGAACATAAACATTATACATTCTGTTGGTAGCAGTTGGATGGTCACGTAGCATCATCCATACTGGTAACAAGTTAGTACTGTCTTGCTCTTAACTCTTAGCGCATGCTATTTCTCTTCTTCTCTGACTCTCAGCGAAAAAAAGCTTTGACTGTTGAGTTAATGCACAAAAAAAAAAATGGAAGAGAGGAGATGAAATGGGATAATAAACAGATCCTTACAAAACTGGGCTTCCTCTGCTCTTACACTTATGAAAATTCTTGTGTTGTAACAGGTCGATGGAGTTATAAAACATCAGAGGTTAAAGGACATTTACTGCTATACAAGAACATTCTTTAAGTCAAATTAAGCACAATCTATGCCTGAGATATTTGACTTTTAATGGCTTTAAGATTTTGTTCTTTCAAGCTGCATAGGTTCTAAAGTCTAAGGAAGGAAAATTTACCATAGCTGAAAAATTTACCAACAGATGAAAAATTGGGAGTTATAGCAATGAAGAAGCATAAAGCAGTATGCCATACTTACTGTGAGCACAGCAGCAATTTTCTTGGCCACTGCTGGACTGATTTGAAATGCATGAGCAAATCGCCACCCCTGAAGATCAAAGATAGCCTTGACTCCATTCCGCTGAGTCTCAGTCTCCTTTACGATAAGTTCAGATGTGATGAGACTTACACGAAACACATCGTATGCCGTAAATAACTTAGGATCCCATTGTCCTGAAGAGTAAATGGATTTCACTGCATTACCACAAGGATACTACATACACCTGTACTTTTGCTTCCTACTGCTTCTAATGTGCTTCTCAGAAACAAGAAGTAACTAGCAATACCAAAGGTCCTGAAATAAACAATTTGCCAGTACAAAAGTTATTTTGTGTGCCTACTCTACCACTCATCTTTTAAACCTGTTTTGTAGACGGTATCACCTAATGGCAGGTGGTTGTATAAGCTACCTAATGTAGTATGTTCCACCTACGGCCATAGCCTGCAGTACAAGGTAGGAACAGCTTAATTCAGTAACAATCATGCTAGCAGAAAGTAAAGATCAGCAATCCAAACAATTAATGTAATTTTTCTTTGGTACAGTAATTCTGCCAAGATTCAGTGAATTTCACTTGTTCTTCTGAGGCCTGAGCAAAGAATTGCATGGGATGAGCCTTAACCCTAGATGAAAGCTTCAGATAGCACAACTTTCTACTAGACCAGCTGATAATAAAACAATTCTTTGAAAGCTGGCAAAAATAATCTCTTTGCCCAAAACAAGCACAAAGATATAGGGTAACAAATGATCATTTAACTACATCTTTTTTTCAAAAGACTTTTGGCAGGGCATCAAACTAAACAAGGATCTTCAGAGTGTTGTTAGATAGGACTTTTTGGCTACATGTCAACAGTGAAAACCCAGTGAACTCCTCATCCATATCTAAGCTGAATATTGGTACACGACTAGATGTACACCTGGTTTTCTGTTCTCTCTTCCCGCTCTATGCTGTATCTGCACAAGTACCAGAGTTGTAGCACATGGCTTTGAAAATTTGAATGGAAACAAATAATCTTTGGGACACTCAGACCCAAATAACTACATGTTCTTACAGGTTTTAGGTTTTTAACCTTAAAACTTTGTTTGATGCAGACAAGAATTCTACTAAAAAGAAAGTTCTTCATAAAGGATTGTATGGCTTTACCCATACCAGTATATAGTGAAATGAGAGAACTGTTACAGCTCAATAAACTCACCTTTATGTTAATGTAAAAGTATGTCTAACAGGGAACATAAATACATTATTTTTCTAATTAAGACATTCTGAGGTTATCTAATTTTATCAACCCTGGTGTTGTACCCATAAAATACTTTGATTTTGCTGCTGAAATTGTGGTAATTAACAAACCCACAAAACAACAACAAAAAAACACCCCACAAAACACAAGAAAAACATCTGTGCCGGAGTCAGATATGAAACAGGTCCAAGCAATTTTGTCACTCACCAATTCTGTATATTAGAACTTTGCTTCCATGCGGGTCCCTTGATCTCAGGACTCCATGATAGCCAGCATGCAAAAGACCAAGAACAGAAGATGGTTGTAAATCCGCACTTATTTCTGGGCATTCAATTCTCCACTTCTGGTAATTCTTCAATAACTGGAAAAATAAATGTGGATGTCAGATAAGCATCAGGTATTACACAAGGAACACAGTTAAAAATGTTTTCAACATGTAGTTACAGTCAGAGGTTTAATTCATTAAATTATCTATCATTTCATTGTATATTTTAAACAAATCACTCCTAGAAACAGAAGACTCCCATACTGTATCAAATAAGTGAATTGTTATGAGAATTCTGACAAATTGTTTAGAATTCTGACAAACTGTTAATGGACTATGGCTGTTATTTCATATCAGAAGAGAAAATTGGGATATGTAGAAAAAGCCTGGTTTTTCTACCTAAAATACACCTAAACCCCGGGTTTCTGACTCAGGTTACATTTAGGGTTATTCAGTTTGATAATGCATCAGATTCATTCAGAATTTGTTGAATTTAGACATGTGAAATTTTACTGAGGAACATTCCCCTTCACCTACTCCCCACCCCCTCCCCATGCAAAATATGGGCCCATTTTGTACATGCAGTCATTAATAATTTTAGTTTATTCTTTGAAACAGAGATCTTCAGCATATCCAAAGAACACATTCAAAGTGCCTCCTACTCCTCTGAAATGCCAGAATGTAAGAACATAGTGGGTCCATTACCCATTAGATAATTTCCCTCCGAGAACCTGCTTTACTAAACCAGAGATCCTGTCCATTGTCAGGGACATGATCACCCTGGTTCCTAAGGCTGGAAGGCAACATCATAAACTAGTATGTCTAAGGCACAGGAAGGGCTGGGTGTTGAAAGGCGATAGCCTAACTCTAAGGAAGACCCAATTAAAGGTGTTTCTTTCTCAGGTAACACCCATGTACAGGAATGACAGAAGATACTGTGAAAGGTCATCTTAGAACATGAAAAATTAATTTGGTGATGCAGGAGCTCTAATTTCCAAGTCTAATTACTGTTTCTTCTTTAATATTGATTAAGTGGTGGTGGAGAAGATGAACTGCTATGCCCTGAAACTAAAATTTATTTAAGACATTTTGTATAGGTAAGTGGGAAGCTATGCAAGACTATCTACTACAAAGCTTCCTCTCAATTCATCAACTAAATTCTGCCTCTGCTGCATCACCCATGCTAAGTTCTTTACCGCTGTGTTAGGAGGGCAGTGGGATAGTTCTGGCACGGAATTTAGATTTTGTATAAAATTTCCTGAACAGCTACAGTTTAGAGGAGCTAAGAGAATCACATTTTTTCAGATCCTCATTTCACAACAAACTGAAATGTAGGTTTAAATCTTAAAGGTAGCATGCACAGGCTAGCCTTTCAAATTGTTACTGTATTGCAAACAGCTAAACCCAATCTGATCTGCAGCACAGTTTCAGAACTTCAATGCGTCCACCATGAAAGCATCAACCAACAGTCTTTTATTTGTCTATTTGTATTAACAGAAATCAATGTTGATGCATTTCTCAGTTACACCATATTTCACAACAGAAACCTTGGAGTTAAAAGAACTCTCAGCTCCAAGTAATGAACTATAACCTTAAATAAACTACACATTTTTTGATTCTGTGCAAGTATCACCATTTTCTTCACCATTTTCATAGAAAGAATGGTCAGAAGGAACCTCAGTAGATACTGAATTCATCCCTTGGAACATCCCTTGGCTTACCTACAGACTCTTAGAGGGAGACCTGAGACTCACCATCCTGTACCTCATAGCATGCTTATGTTAAATAATTAGTCTTATTTCTTACCCTTCCCTCTACTTTCAAGTTTCTTGCCTCATTTTACTTTTTCTTCAGCTTAAGACTTTTCTGCTCAGATGAAGGTCTTGAATTATTCTGAAGGTCTCTCAAACAAATTGTCATGAGGAAACTATTTATAAGGCATTACTGTTTGTCAGTAGAATTTACTTACAAACAGATGATACACTGATCAGAAATTATCTATATCCTTCATGGAAATAGCACCTATAAATAGGTATTTATAGGTACAAAAAAATGAAAAAGTTCATCTGCCACGCTAGAATCCCATTTGATTTGGCAATCAGAAAGTCGATAAAAGCCTCATCTTAAACCACACACCGTAGAAAGAAACATTTAACCCTTAGGGGAATTTTACTAGAAGCGTTTTGACTGCTTTAAATCAATTCTGGTCTAGGCTACCTTAAAAACAAACAAAAAAAGGTTGGGGGAGGAAATAGGGAAAGTAAGTTAATTTGTGGAATAGAAATGCACTATGATTGCAGATAGGCCTGATGAGTTACTCTGATTATCTCACTCCATTAGTGCCTGACTCTCTACAAAGGGCACTGTTTGAGCAATCCCAACTTCTTTGTGCCAACCAGACAGCACTGTAAACATGTTATGTTCTTTTCATTGGTCTTTCCAATAAAGACACTTAAACAGCACCAAAATACAAAAACATCCTCAAAACAACTATGCAAACAGCTGCAGCTTTGCCATGAATCCCTTTTCCTCCTCTGTCCTTCTCTCACAGGACAAGAAAATCTTTTATTTACCTACTGAAGGTTCGTTGCATTGTTTGACAGTTACTGTTAGTCTGTGTCAAAGGACTTTCTGTTCATTCCTAGAGACAATTCTGTACCAGTATTTCATGTAGACTGGCTTAACAACGCTTACCAATAACAATCATGCATTTGAAATCCTTTAATGGAAGCTATCTGCTTAGATTCACCTCTTCTTCTGGAGCCTGCACTTAAGTAGTTCACACACAGGTCTCCAGCCACTTTCTAAGATAAGGCATGGGGCAAAGTTTAATCCTTCCTGTGATTCAAAACACAGAAAAAGAATTCTCTTCTAACTTCAGAATAGTCTATTACTGAGCTTAATTGAACAATCATTGTCTTTAAAAAATACACACAGTTCTGTCTCTTCCTCAAGTTCTTCAATTCCAGCTACTTGTTTCAGTGGTGGATCTTCTAACATGACATATATCAATATGTAAGTACTTGAAAGCAAGTCTGGAATTGCTATTGGAAAAACGTAAAAGATTGCTGTTGGAATAAGTCATCATAAATGATTCATAAATAGAACATTTTCCCACAGTCTACTCGATTATTCTTTTCTGAAGCACTTCCAAATATTGATAAACTGAAATCAGATAAATCTGTGTCAAATATTAACCAGGGTGCATCAATAAACAGTCTGCTGGTCAGCTGCCAGACTCTTGATTCATACTTAAGGCTAAGTATAAGTCCATACTAAGATGACTTTTGGTTATAAGCATTGACAGAGCCACAAACTTTGATTATCCCCTAGCTGCTCGACAAGTACTATGCAGCAGTGGTACATGGGGGACCAGTGGGCAAAAAGGGACTGTTTCAGCCTAAACTCCAAACTGAGAGGCAACATAAAACCAGGATGGGAGGGAGATGAGGAGGGCTCTATCTAGGATGAAATACTAACACAAACTCTGCACGAGGTCAGCCTTAGACTAGATGAATATACATCTTATGACGACCATGGGTTTTTGCACAATAATTCTCTTAAGCCTTAATATACCAACTACAGATAAACACATTCCTAAAAAAAAAAAAAAAAAAAAAACAGGTGTGAAGGATGTGCTTGTTTTCTTCTTCCCATGCAGTAAGAAAAGTAACCTAGAAATCAGCTGGTATGTAGAAGATTAAGTACAAGTAGGTACAGCATTTGGAGACCTGAAATTCTAGATGGGAAGATTAAACACAGGTGGGCTTTGAACATCAGAATCTCTTAATTCAAAGAAGGGTCAAAACAAGAAATTTACATAGCAGCCTGTAGCGACACAGAAATTCTTAAGAGATTCTTAAAAGACTTATTTTTTTCCAAGGCAGGTCCCCACCCCTAGAAGGCTGACTCTTGAAAACAGTATAGGAAATTTGCTACTCCATAGTCAACCTAGTCTGGATTCCACACTCTTGATGATTAGTCTTGCTTACAACACATCTCACAATTATTCACAACAAAGCGCAGAAATGTATAGGCCAAATTCTGATGTGACACTGTCCTGTCTACAGGACTATCAAAGTGGCTTTTCTTGGGAAAGAAAAAAAAAAAAGGCACAGTCCTACAATTGTTGGTTCACGTGTCTGATATAAGCAATCTCACAAACTTCAAGGAAAAGGTAACATGCATAAATATCCAAAGGAATCTGACTTGGCTTTCTAGTTCTTCTGCTAAGGAGGAAAGGTTTAAAGCTGTGATGCAAATCTCATGAGCCAAATTAAAATAACATGAAATATAATTTTTAAAGCTATTTATAATTAAGGGTGTTATTCAATTTCTCACATTCTTGTTTAGCTACCCTGACCCTACAATATATAACTATGTAAACAATCTTCACTTATGGTGACTAAACTTGGAAAATCTACAGTACAGAGAAGTCAGAAACTAAAAGGTGAGGTCTATTGGGCAATGCTGTCATCAACATCAAATTCCACTGAAACACAGCTTCCAGTTGGCACAAGCGAATAAATGCTTTTGCCTTGAGAAGATTTGGAAATACTTGCTCTTCAGAAGGGTTAGTGGTTATCAATCCTTCTGTAAAAAAAAAGTAAACAATAACAGTTTGTACCTTTGGATATTAAAAATACACACAGTCTGTATGGCAAAGCACCAAACAGCCAGGAAAGTACTAAATCTTAACAAAGCCTGAAAGTAGTGATGTGAATGATTAAATTCCAAGAGAAAAGAAGGTTTTATTCATAGCTTTATGTTAGAGCAATTATAAATCTGTAGTGTAACTAGCATCATTACTAGTAACGAGTAACCTGAGCCTGAGAAACACGATAAGGATGGCCTTTAAAAGATAATCGTTTCCTGATCGGAGTTGTGACCTTACCACGCTGAACCGTAACTTCTACATTACGTGACCATACCATACTTACCGTAACCTTCATGTTACCTCATCCAGACTGGCCAAAGCCCACCACCATACCCCACATTTATATGGCGTCATGCTGCAGACACGCACCGCAAGCAATTACACCCTGAAACTCCCTGGCTGACCTTGGCTGACCCAAGCGGCGCGGCTCACCCACCTGACACACGCACCCTCCGGCACC
>JMFS01022154.1:0-17533 GCA_000699545.1 Podiceps cristatus | reverse complement strand
TAATATTTAAAATACACATTCTACTTACTATTGATCACGTTAAGAAAACTCATTTTATCCATTTGAAACTTGCAGTTGTGGTCAAGCAAGTGTAAATAACTTTTCCTACAGGCTTCTAGTCTTCTGTCGACTTTTCTGAATGCTTTATGTTATGGTTTGGGTCTGTTTGTTTTGGTTTTTGCCTTTTTTGTGTTTTTTTTTTTTTTTTTTTTTTTACAAATGCAGGTAAAGATTTCCCTAACTGAAAGAACCAGCCAGTAGAGAAATGTTTTGTATGGCAGATCATCATGACAAGAATTTTTTCCTATTCTTAAATTAATTCTATTGAGCCACTCTACTATGGTAGACCGTTTGTCTAGATAAGCTAATTCTAGGAGGAAAACATGGCAGTTCAAGATGTCCAAAATAATAGGAAAATAGCCAAAAAAGTCTGAAATACTTAGAAGTGGTTGTTGTTTGTCTTGCACAGCATCATTAATAGAAGTAACTAGAAAGTGAGAACTGTATTGTCTGTTTCATTTTTTATCCCAAACACATTAGTTTTGGCATAAAAAATAAATTCAAAAGTTACTACCAGTAAATGACTTGTGAAAAAAAGCATTGCTAAGGCTCTATATACTTGGGTTCTTATGATTTGAAAAGACAGGTGAAATGTCATATTTAATCAATGTATTTTGAACATTTGCAGCTTCCTTTGATGTTGCAGCAGTCATTAGTAGTTCTTTATATCAAGTATCATATATAACTTATCTTGGTCTTCTGGAGACAAGTTGGTCACAGAGTAAAGGGCAACATTCACTCCCTGAATCTCAAGAACATCAATGCCTTTTCTTTCTCATTCCTTACTACGCCTTTTTTGGTTATTTGGTTATGCTTTTT
Source organism: Podiceps cristatus (assembly GCA_000699545.1). Classification (NCBI taxonomy): domain Eukaryota; kingdom Metazoa; phylum Chordata; class Aves; order Podicipediformes; family Podicipedidae; genus Podiceps; species Podiceps cristatus. The sequence goes on along the minus strand of JMFS01022154.1, from coordinate 16,654 downwards.
TGTTTTTCCATTCTTGAGTAGTACTCACCATATTTTTCTCCCTGTTTTCTTTAGTAGTAGTATTCTTTGTTACAATAATATTCAGTGTTGTTCATCGTTCAACTGTTAGACTAATATTCCATTCCCTTGATGTATACAACAGTCCCATTTGCAATTGATAGATCCTCAGCTGTTCAGAAAGATGGATAGGTACTTGATTATAGATCCTCTTTGACTGATCTGAAATTTGTTGCCTTAAGGAAGTCTGGGATGATTTTGGATTGCACATTCTCTGAGGGCATTTTTCTTACACTAGATCCATTACAGAGGAAAAGGTCGATAACTATTCAGAGGCAAGTTCTACTTACCCCCAGCAGAACAGTTTTCCGTTATTAAATTTTATTCTAGTTCATATCCAATATTTATAATCTGCCTTACAGTATTTTTACTGCTTTCTGTGTAGTAAACCCATGGAGAAGGCAGAAGCAGCAGGCTTGCCATAGGATCCAGTGTTAGATTACTTTCAGTAATTGACTGGTATCTGACGTCTTATATTTGACGTTGTTTGAGCTGAGACTAGCATAATTAGTATCACATAGAGAGTTTATGCTCAGGGCAGTTGTATGCTGATGTAGTGTAACACTTGACTCCCTGAAAACTGCCAAATGATGTGAATCAAATAAAAGCAAAATATTACTCCATGTGATCCATAGACTCAGAAGGTCCATTCTGAGGTCTGCTGTGCACAGATGGTAGATTTATGGCTGTATGCACTGCAGTTCTTTGATTTGTATTATCCAATTTCACATTAATTCTGGGTTATACAAAAGGATCCTTTTTATTTTATTTTGATCAAAAGCATTCATGTGCTCTATTGTTTCCAAGACCTACACTATTCATCCTTCAATACATTGTTTTCTTTCTAGCAACAAAATTATTTGACTAGACATAATATTTTTTCAGTCATTTTGTAGCAATCTGCTTGTGAAATGGTTGATTTCTTCATTCCAAAGCCTGAGCCAAAGCAAATGTTTGTAATGTCCTATTAAACTGTGTATAACATCCTAATAATAAAAGCTGGGGAACGGGGAACCTTAATGCTGATACAAAGCTTTTTTATGTGTCATTCTGTTTGCCCGAATTGTTAGATCTTTAGGTGATGTTGTCATGCTTGAGTTGTAACATAAATATTTTTCTTGTTCTTGGTAGGATCCGTTGTAAAGCCATTTAAGTAATTTTCCATATATGAAATCAGTGTTTTAAATTGTAAATCCTTTGTGACATTCTAGAGGTGTTGCTTCACAAACCTCTTTTCTATATACCTGACATTTCACAATCCTTTTTAAGCAATAGCTCTCTTAAGTAGGAAACAACACATGTGTCTTCCCAGTGCAAGGTTATGAAAACAGAACGATTTCTAATCTAATGCCTATCTGAAAGGATGTTCTGTAGTTCAGGTAGATGTGAATGATTAAGTGTTTTGTGTTTTGCTTTTTTTTTTTTTTTTCTTTCTTTCCCCACTCCCCAAGCCATCCTGTATGAATACAAAATTCTTTCCAAAATTTGAAAATGTTAACACTGAATTTACAATATATATTTGTCATGCATTCTATTAGTGTAAGAAAAGCTCTCCTCAAAGATATTTTTCATGAGATTCAATGCAAAAAAAAAAAAAAAGTGAAAATATTGTGAGAAAGTTTGTTTTCATGTTTCGTGAGTCAATTAGTTATTGCTGCATCTATCAGAGGGTGAGCCTTATTGTAAAAAAGAGAATTGGTTCTTGGTATCTGTAAAGATCATGATCTCTTAAGGTCGTGATTTAGAGCAAGACTAATGAATGAAGCTGCCTGAACCCTTTTCAGATTAACTGTAAGGATATGCGATTAAATCATAAAAACCAGAATCAAAACAACAAATTGAGAGAGTGAGCAGCTGCAGAGTTGCACAACAGCAATATTTATTTTCCAGGCCAGCAGACACAGATAAAATACATCTCCTTCCCTCCTCCTTCCCTTCTCCTTTCAAAGATACGTATGTATTTTGGGGGTTCATTTTCTGTCATCTCTTTTCTTTTATCTCATGAAAATAGAGGATTTTTATGGTGTTTTCCACACACTATAGTGGGTTTGGAAGATGCATTTTATTCTGGGTAAGAACTGCAAACAAGAGTGTTGAGACTACTTGGGTCTGAAGACGCAGGGTTTGTGCATATATTCTTTATGGAATGTATAGACATGTTTCCAACATATAAAGTTTTATTCTATTGTCTTACCAATGGCAGTAGAATGAAAGTGGTCCCCTGTGTCCCTTCGCTTCCGTTCTTGGAAGGAGTGCCAGTATGAGTTGGCAGCGTAGGCGCTGTCTTTTGGGACTGCAGTTGGGGATGTCAGGGTGTGAACACAGAGAAAAAAGAGACCAAAATAAGAGGAAAGAGGAGGAGGGAGGAAAAAGCAGGCATAAGCTAGCTGAGAAACATCAAAGAGCAGCGTGAATTAAATAAATGAAAATGTGTGTCCATCTGTTTCATGTTATATCTTTTTCAACTGACTCGTCTTTAATTCCCGGATTATGAACAACTGATACTGAGAACATCACTGACGGTAGTTTATTGCAATTTAAAACATAGCAATGTAATGTTAAGGAATCAGTCAATTACATTTCTTTCTGAAAGGCTGAAAACTGTCCATTTCCCAAGATTATCACTTTTTTTCTTCTGCAACACTTATGACACAGCACTGTAGTGCAGCCTCTGATATTCGTTGTTTCTATTTCTGAGTACCTGAGTTGAGAGATCTTTAGCTCAGGTGTCTTAAAAAAGCATACAATCCTTACTTGGACCTGTGGAAACTAAGCACATTTGAAGGCCATCTCAGGTAAAATAGAAGCATTTAACTTTTTAACCTATGTTTTTCTACCTGCTGACATATTTAAAGACAGTGAGAAATATTAGAAGGATTGTATAGTGACAGTGTTTATAATAAGGGAGTTGGTATCCAAGAGTCAGACTGACAAGGCTATGTGCAGATTTGTTTGTGTTCAGAAGTATCATTAAGGACAACAGTGTCTCTAAACTTTTTAGAATTCTTTATATAAGAATCAACTGACATGATTTTTTTTTTTTTTTTAACATTGTTGACCACCGCAGTAGAAAAAACCCACAATTGTTGAGAAAACATGATATTCTTTCACTTTGTGAATAAATCTAATACTTTGTAGAAGTATTTTGCAGGTTGAGTTTAAAACCGAATTGATATTATTTTCCATGTGTGGCTGCTAAGAGTTGTCACTGACTTTCCCTGGTGCTAGAACAGGATGCAAAATTTGGGCATTAGAGATAGCCTTAATATATAAAGGTCAACAACATATAAACTAAAGATTTAAGTTTTATGGGATTTGAACTGCATCCAAATAAGGTTTTATCTTCATCTTTCTTCTCCTGTTCCAGCATTTTTCACCACTGTGATAGTCAGTCCTTGGAGCTGTAAAGTGAAATGAATGTCAATCAGAAAACTGTAGTCTCGGTGGTTTTGCTTTTGTTTCTTGTGTTGTCTCTCTTCTATTTCAGTGTATGCTTTGTATGATTCTTGAGGTAACAATTTAGAACAACTGAATTAGTTTCTTCTTCACAGAACTCCTCTTTTAATTATTTCATTCCTCTACATGCAGGTTTAGGGGTGTGGATTGACATTTCATGGCTATTCCAGTTTTCAGGTAGAAACTAAAGCTACGCTTATCTGCTGTCTCAATCTGGAATGCTATAAAAAGGAAATTAATAATAACTATGGCCAGAAGAAGCAATAGAAATTTATAGGAAGGGAGCCAGAGAAAATGCAGTATTTAATTATTGAAAAGAAGTACTTTGGGTCCAAGAAAGTCAGAAATCCTTCAGTGCAGAAGGTTTAATGAAATAATTAGATACTTATGACAAGGATTAAGCTACACCTACTTATGAGGATGAGTAAGGGGTTTGGTGCCATCTGTAATGCCTACGTGCAGAATCTCTGTAAGAAGTTCCTGAATGGTTCTGACATTGTCTGTAACAGCCCAGGCTACCTATGGTGGGTATTTTATGTTTATGCCTGTTATTAATAGGTTGCAATGGGTTATAGCATCTTTATTCTATTCTAACTTCTGGAAAAGAAAGGGAGCTTTTTCGCTCTATTACCTTTGCAGAACCGTCTGTCTTCTGAAAAACAACTGCTTGTATAATTCTGTTTGTCTCCTAATGTCGGTTTCGTGGGTCTCAGCTCCTGTTAATGGGGACAAGGCTAGCACAACACGCAGGGTGTGCGCAGCCACACTGCAACTTAAGTGTGATTTTTCTGAGATGTGCATTGCTTCTCTCCCTCCTTCCACCTTTTTTTCCCCAAAGGAGCAGAACCAGTAGCTCTTTGGTTGGTTGGTTGGTTTGTTTTTCCTGATGATGCTTTATTAAAACATTATTTTTTTTTAATTTATTTTTTTTAAATCTAGGCTTTATCAAGCTGTAGAATCTGTACTAACTACTGCTGGGCCTCTAACCAATGGTAGATACAATTTGGGATCCTTGTTTCAGAGAAAGCTAATCTGTTTGGAGAAGAGAGAAAGGGAAGAGGAAACTTCCCTAGCTGTAGCAGAACTAACCTACCTTAATAAACAGTCTAAAACTGCTGTTTTCCTTTTCAAACATTAAAGTGTGTTTCAATTAAACACATAACAAAGAGAATGAATTCCAGCTTTAAGTGACAATCTGAACTCAGCTGCAATCGTTCTCTGCAGTGAGCAAATCTCATGTTAGTTTTAGGGAATTTCATTTTTACAATTTACTGTAAATTGCCTTTTCAAAAATAATTTCATTGCAACATGATGTTTTTATTTTGCTTACTGTTACTGATTAATTGATTTTTTTTCTTAATTATGCATATTTGTTTCATACTGCATACTGAAAACTAGCAGGGACTCACTTTTCTTACTGTTGTGCAGAATGAGATCAGGGAAGTCTTGATATTCAGTGCTGATATTTGGTATCTTTGAAGTGGAGTTTGGCCTTCCATTGCAGTGTTATGCTTTTATATACCACAGCTATGTCTTTAACTGTGCTGAAAGACCACTAATAATCTAATCTTTAAACACAGATCTCAGCTGTATCAGAATATTGAACATTTTTTATTAAGTACTAACTGCAGCTAACATTTATGGAATTAAATGTAGTTTTGCATTTAGCTAAATTGACCCTGAAAGAAAGCAATACCAGAAAAAAAAAATGAGGCTAGTAGCATTTTTAATTTAATTTTTTAAATTAATGAGGCCACTACCTTTCTGGGTTGAGCATGTCTTCTTAAAGTGCTGTTTTGTTGACCTTGCACAAACATTTAATGTTAGAGCTCACTGTGTGTTCATAATCCTTAGTTGTGCTGTGCTCTGTTCTTTGGAGGCTAATTTCTCTCCAGAAGTATAAATAACAGATTTTGTTTGAATTTCATATTTACAAAATTGGTGTGTAAAGGTGAATAAGTTACATCTGTGGAGTGCAGCTGAGGGAAATGGCTAACATTTAATAAAGGACTCTGCTAACTCAAGTTTGTAGTTTCTGGCAGCAAAGCGGTTCTGGAAACTGCAGGAGGCAATTCATTGAATGGCCTTTTATTTTCATACTTTTTACCACAGCTATATAGGCTGAATTAAAATAAAAAATGAGAATTAATAATGGTTACTGGTACAAATTCTTCCTTTGGCTCTTTCTTTGTGACTCTAGTAGTCACAAATGATAAAGCCATCACTTCTGTAGTGCAATTTAGTTGTCATTTATATTTTGCATGGCAAGTTTGATAATTTTAGTAAGTGTCAATCTATTTTATTAAGTCAGATCTGAGGAAAAAATGTAACTAAAAAATGAATGCAATAGGACCAGGGTGACCATATTTGCATAATTAAAAATTACATTATTAAGCAATACCATTTTGTTTTCTACCTTGTCTTTAGCATGATTAGTTTGTTCCTTTTTTCTGCCCCTTCCTCAAGCCAAATCCTTGTTTGTCTCTTTGTCTACTCTGGAGTGTCTTTATCCAGTTATGTATTTATTTTATTAGGTCATTTTCATCATCTCTTTCTCAGTGGTGTGAGTTCTTACCAAACTCAGGCTAGACATTAGAAGATATACCCATAGTATCCTTCACTTAAAGACAGGCATTCTTTTCTTCTCTAACTCAGTTCTTTTTCTTCCCCCTAGTTCTAGCTCACTTCTCCTCAATTTCCACCAATTTTGCAACCATTCATACGTGTCATTTCAGATTTGTGGTAAAGTAAGTGGACGCTTCTCTCCCAAGCTTTGAGAAATCTTAATTTTGTACCTTTCAGTGAAAACAAGCCTCGCTGCATTCTTTACCAACCAAAAGGAAGACAGCCACAGATATTTTAAGGGAATAGTTACCTGTTCCAGCAAAGTAGTGCAGTACAATGTCATTTCAAGTTAAGCAGAAAATGTAGGTGACCTGAAGTCAGTGACTCTTACCTTAGAGTTTTAAAATCCAAGGCAATATCTATGTATGATATGCAGTGGGTTGTGTATATGCAACTTGCTCAGGCGTCTGCACTGTGCAGCGCTGTTGCCTGTAATCACACCCTGGTGCTGCAGAAAGTGCCGTCAGAAGGTGCCCATTTCTGCAGCACTGGGCTTCCTGGAGATGCTGCCAGGGACCTCAGTAAGTGTATCATTTTCACAGAATAGCAGGAGGTTAAGTTGCTCCAAATACAGGTTTTCCAATTTCTGGTCCAGTGTTTTGTCAACTGATGCTACATGCTTGAACGGGTCCCTAGATGTAGTTTATCTGCTAAAGTAAGTTTTTAGTAGGCAGCTTGTAATAGGATGAACCATGAACTTTGCTGCAGAAAACCCATTTTCTTTGGTAAAAAGAAAACAGCATGGACAACAGCTCTTATGGTAATATCTTGATAGAAAGCAATGCATTTTAGTTGCAAGAGGTTTTATTTTGTAATGGCTTCATGAAAATCCTTAGCTGGATTTTAAATGATAGACTTCCTTGATGCTCGCATAAAATAAAAAATAAAAAAACAAAAACCCAAAGCCATCAAGGTAGATGAGATTAAAGCAGAAAGCATTTGATTTTCTTTGTAATTCCAAATAAACTAGGAAGCTTCAGAGGGACATTGCATTCTAAAGTTCCAAATCAGTGCACAAAACCAATTTTTTTCCCCAGAGGTAGATTAATTTTAATTAAATCTTGATGATTCTGGCATGAGGTGCTGGGCTGACAAAAATGGACCTGACTCAGTTGTATCTTTATGCTCCAGTTAGAACAGTGAGAAATACTTTAAGCTAGAAGAGGAATCACAGTTAGTTCAACAATCTCACCTCTTTAATATAAAACATTTGACAACTCAACAGTTAGTTCAGCGTTTTCACCTCCTCATGATGCTGAGATAATTATATTTCATTCCTAAAATGGGTATGTAATGATTCATCTTCCTATACCATTCATTAACAAGGATTGGAACAAAAAGGAATTCTTGAAAGAAAACCAGTATAACTTGGGTTTACAATTCTTAGAAAACAATGTAAATTTTGGGTACTTCCCATGTCTTGTAGATCAAGTAAATACAATGACTGCAGACTTTATTTTCATTTCAAAAACATATCAATATTTGAAGCAAGAAATTGGACCTTTAGAGTAAAGTTAAAGGCAAAAATAATTTAATTGCTTCTCAGCAGATTTTTTTTTTTTTTTTGATGCAGAGATTCTTACTTAAACAAAAATATGAAAACCCTGACAGAGAAAGAAAAGAGGAAGATATGTTACTTAAACAATGGAAAAGGGAGGGATTTTGTAGATGAGACTCACTCAAAGCCCTGGAGCTTAGTTAAGTTATTAAGTTATTAAGACCAGTACTTGTAGTGTCTCAGCTTCTTGACAACTTCTCCTTGTTTTGGATGATGATAGACTACATCACAGTAATGACAGATGCACTGGCCTACATTAGGACCATTCATTCTTACCTACTTTACTCCTTCACTCCTCCTTCAAGTACTTAAAAGCGTTTCTAAGAATGGTTGTGTCCTATTTGTAGATATTCACAAAAGCTTGTCTGTTATTTTCGGAGTTAAGCCTGGTGAAGCTAACTGAACCAGGAGATTTCCCTCAAGACAAGCATTTTAGATTTCATGCTCTATGTGGCGTATGGCTACTTCTTTCAGAAACATTTTTTTGTCGCTAAAAATGAGTTTGATTTGGAAATTTATACTGTGTTATATCACCAAGTATCATGAAGCCATAACAGTTGATTATGCAATGAACCTTAACCCCCTCCCCAAAGCTTTTAACATAATGTCCAGCACTGCCTTTACTCCACTAACAAAACTGCAGTATTAAATGGCAATCTTTCCAAAGCAAAATGTTTACACTGCCTTAATGCTTATAAAACCCAGGCTCCATGACACTGTCAAAGGAAATGAATTCCAGAGATGTGTAATCATCAGGAAAATATTCTTCTGGTATTCCAATCAGCTGAAGATAGGAGCAGCCCAGGAGACCATAAATCTGATCGTGACATGAAAGGAAGAGAAATTAGTCTCTTTGAACTCCTTCCCAAGATATGGAAGGCTCCAACTTTTATCCAGTGTACTGAACAGCAGAAATTAATAAACAATCCAGTGCATAGATGTGTTCTCTTAGCTCCTCTTCCACAAACTGAGAAGGCTAATCTTACTGTCATTTGGAGAATGATCTATCTCCAAGTTTACACATACATTAGCCTTTGTTTCCATCACAGATCAGCTGGACGCATTGACACCCAACACAAGTTTGGAGGCCTTTTAAGGTGCAAATCAGTCATCTGAAAAGTAGAGATACTGCAATAAATCTCTTAAGATATTTTCCAGGTAACTAAAAGGAATTTCTAAAATTAATCAAGTTCACAGGGAATGAGAGCCAATTTCTCCAATGTATAACCATCACAGACGTCCAGATCAATATAACTGTTACTTTCTTTACATCATAAGGAGCTTTATGATCAGCCTGCTCACCCAAAGAAATGTTAGTGTAAAGGACCTCATCCAAAGAGGATGATAACTGTATTTCACAAAGAGAACATTATCTCTTTACTTGAGTGTGTATATTGCAATCATTACTGTGCTGGGCGCATTTACATTGTTGGTAATCATCAGTTGACTGTTGTAGGATTTAATTTTTGCTGTCTGCTTTGTGCTAATCATGTCTTTTCTTAAATTGTTGTAATTTGGAGAATAAGGGATATAAGTACAAATTGTCTGTGAGCACTGAGGAAATCAACTTTCACCTTGAATATGTTATCCTGAGGCTGAGAGAAAAGACAGATGCCTGAAAACTGTTAGTGTGTGCATTTTCAGATCCTGTTTTTAGTATTTTACATTATTAATCATGCATAATACTTTGGTAGTAATACTTTAAATCACCTTTTGTTTTTTTGAAGGGTGACAGATGCTAACTTCTAATGAAAGTGAAGAACAGAAATTTCCTTTGTAGCAGATGAAGTTTTCAATGCATTGTTTCAAAATCAATCAAATCTCTGTTCTAGGCCAGCACTTCCTGACTAGTGAGACACATCTCATTGGTGAACCATCCAGAACTGCAAATGAGGCATAAAGCAGGATTCATGTACTGTAATGAGGTGCAAAGAAATATCAATTGATTGTGAGTCAGCTGAAGGTAAAATTGGTTGAAATATACTATAAACCACGCATTCAGCAAGGTGCATTCTGAGCCCGCTGTATCGATGTGTATTACACGTACCCCTCCGGTTATTCAGCCAGGGCATATCAGCTTTCTGTTCCTGTCAGGTAATGCAGCTATTCCTTTAGTCAGGGAAGTGAAGTCTCAGTTAGACCCTTTCTACGTCTGGCTGCTTGATTCATCCATCTTAACAATATTCCTTTAATACTAAAAAAATATTATTTAAATATTTTATACCACATGTATGAACATACACAAATGTATATTATTTGTACTAAAAGCTTAGGATGTATAGGCATTTCAGTAAACTGTCAGACACTCTGAGGAAAGTGGAGAACTGATTATAGGATCATTCTATGACCCAGAATTTTCAGACATTATTTTGTGGGGAAAAGCAGATGTATTTCTGCTGTAGGAAGCCTACCAGTCCTGCAGACATGAAACAAAATTAGCAGTACGTATGAATTATTTTAGTACAAACTAGAATCACAGTCTTGCAGGCTGAAGAAGTCATTTCTACATTTATTAGACAAATGAGTTGCTTTTTTGTTTGCCAAATGCGATTTCTGCCCCAGCAGCATTTTAGATAAATTATGTCTTAGGTCAGGGCAATGGGTTAAAAAACACATATCCCTAGATTTTAGGGCTTTTTTTTTTTTTTTTTTTTTTTTTTTTAATATGAGAGGTCTACCACCAATAGGAATTTTGCTAGGAAACATGCAGATCCATAAAATGCCTGGATTATATCCTGGGACAATGCACGGGTAGGAAAAAGGGCGAGAATGTGCACACCTAGGATTTTTTCCCACATGGTGTCAGAACACAACCAAAGCAGGAATTGGAAAGTGTTCTCAGATCCAGCAATAGAAATGCAACCACAGAGTTATATTCATACCTCCTAAATAAAGTACTTAGACAAGCGTAAGAACACTTCATTAAACCTATTTTTGGGTACTCATGCAATTTTTGGTCACGTGGATTTTTTTTTTTTTGCATGCTCCTCTTTCTCTCTATTGATTATACAGGAAGAAAAAGATGGCTAGGCTGCTAAACTATGCACCGTAATCATCTCGCTTTAAGTGGAATGAATCTGGGTGTCTCTGTTAATAACTTTGGACAATGATTCAGACAATCTAGATTTGACCTCTGAATTTGCCTAAAATCAGTAACGTCTTCATTTTTAAGCTTAGAATTCCCTAAGCAAGGAATACTTAGAAATGCCCCGATCTGAGGAGCGAGGCAGGAACTAGGCACTGGAGCTTTGTTGCAGACCAGAGGTAGGCAACAAAGTACTTAAACCTTAGTTTTCAGAGTTGGTTTTGTGAACATCACGTAGCATGCGATAATATTATCAAAATAGCAAAATCCAAAGTGCCTTATTCCACCTGTCCTGGAAAAAAGTCTCAATCTCAACACTGTACCATTTCATGTTTTTAAGTCACAGGATGCAGCTTGTACTTTTCCTCTATTTTGTGGTGTGACCTAGCAATAGAAGCTTTTTGTTTCACCACCCAAGTTGTATATATTGTGTAATATTCAGAAGGGCAAGAAGGGCAGAGATAAGAGAAATAATTAAAATTAAACATTTAATGTAATTATTTTCAACTATTCTATGTCTTGTCATATTTAAATAAAATTTCCCATATTGCCTTTCAACTACTGTATTAAAGACAATTCCGTGGAGAGGTTTGAGAAGCCATAATCTATATTGAGTTAAGTAAATTAACCAATAAGTCAAAGTTATTCATGTTAAAGATAGCTTAAAAATAATTATACTGGGATGTGTACCTGGTTCTGAGGCATACCTACTGATTCATTTCAAGAAGTAGTACTGTCATGTATAGTCTATCACCATTAATAATAGAAGGATTTTAAATTATAATTTTCATATTTTCCTTGTCCAATTTAATTGTTTTCTTTCCTCTATCTTACTCATATTGGAATGTGCAATTTTTATGGTCAGTGCCAGTTTTTGTATGTGTCCATACTAGGCCTAACAGCAGGATTTCCCAAGTGAACATATGGCACATTTCATAGTATCTGCATAAGGAGCTAAATCAGACCTATCATTGTGTTATCCACATTTTAAAAAATGTTGATTTTTTTAAACACTCAAACTACGTATATTAAACAAGTCATCTAGCATTTAACTTTCACAAGTCTTCATTTTTTCCTTCATAGATTTAGAATTTAATTAAGCCATAACTGGTCAAAATGAGATAAAATCTCAGCTTCCATATATTTTATTTGTAGAATTTATTCTTTCCAAACTAGTAAGTACACAGGTAAAATGTCACATTTAAATTGCTTGCCACCTTTTGGGAAATTTTAAAGCCATACTGATCAGTGGATCATGATTATTTCTGTCATTTACTTAGACTGTGATGAGAATCAGGGACATGAATTGCTTGGTCTCATCAGAGAACTTCAGCACACCTAATTAGGGACAGTTGGCACCTTCCTGCTTAGGAAGTCCAAAGCTGATCTGGAATCTCCCAGCAAGACTTGGCCTTTTGGGCTAATGTAGTCTATGCTCCTTGACTTTCTTGGGAATCTATACATGTTAAGGTTAATTTTGTCTTTCATTAAAAAACAGACATTTGCTTGCCTTTTTTTCCCACCGCCTTGATGACATCAGTTTTGAGAATTTTCAGAGATTGGAATATCCAGATTCTTGTAAAGGTGGAAAATATAAACTGACAGCTTATTTTTGTACTTTATCCTGGATGTAAGTGGTTTAATCAGAGCATCCTCTTAACCATTCGGAATGATGTGGTTCTTGCTGGTGAGTTCATGGCTGAGGAATGGCGCACAGACTGCTTCCACTGGCACTAGAGCAGTCCCAATATTCAGAAATGCGCTAGAGGCACAGTGCTGAACTGCGCTTTTGGGCCTTGATCCAAGGACTATTGGCATGCTGTGTTATGCCCAGTCACTGGAATTAGGCTACTAAACAGTTGCTGCTACAGGAAACAGTAACTCAACAAACTTCGGAACAATAAAGTTTTAATACCCTAAAGACGGCAAGAAAGAGAATGGATTAGGGTTCACACATTTTATCTGGAACACTGATATTCTTATTGGTAGCCTGAACCAGATCACTTAAGCTTCATTTCCTAAAATATTTAATAGATTATATACTTACAAGGTTTTTGAGGATTAACTATTTTTGTAAAGCTCCTTCTAAGGATAAATTGTTACTGTTTCATTATTTGGTATTACTTCTGGATAAAACTTTGGTGAGTCCTTTGTGCATCGGATACCATTAGCAGCAAGCCCAATGGAAACTGAGGCATGAGGAAGTTAAATACAGCAGAGACAGCTGGTTCCATGCGCACCAGAACCAATGTAGCCTATAATAGTCTCTCATGTTTTTCTATCCCATTTCCTTTGTGATGTGGTGGAGGATTGCAATAACTTAAGCACCATTTCCTATTTATGATAATTTTGTCAAACTTAAGATGACAATGATGTGGCTGTTTACTGACTATCTTCTGCCTGTCTTTCTACTGCCAAAGTCAATGGGTAATGGGTAATGGCTCAGTTCTGTCAACCCTTCCTCTACGCACACTGACTTGAGTTTATCTCCTCCTATGACGATGCTGATTTTCATACAGCTTGTTGTAATACAACTGTTTTAATATTTGTGCCCCTATGAAATTAACCGGTGTCCTCGAGCATATTAATTTTGTGATAGATTGTAATACTGACAGAAAAATGGATAAACAGACTGTCCACATCCTTGTCCACATCCTTGTCCACATCCATGTCTCAGATCCTTGGTTTAAACTCTGATTTAGGCTAAAAGGAGAGTATAGATTACTATTAGAAGGATAAATGGGAGGAAGATGAAGAACCATTTTTCAAAAGGAGGACATTGAAAAGGATTAGATGAATATAGATAGAATGCCTCAGAAAAGAAAGTGAGGAAATAGGGAAATGTAGAAGATACTGAGATAAAGAAGCAAGCAAGAAAAAACCCACATATTTGATGGTTGAATGCTAGGATGAATTTACTTTCTTTTACATTACTGTACTTTGTTAGTGGATATTTTCTGAAACAAGGTTTGCTCTCTTAGCTGGAATTTCAGTATCTTTCATCGTAGATCTGTGACCTGACTACGAGGGAATAAAATCAGTATCACTTTTCCATTCTCAATGAATGTTTAACTCAGTGAATTAAACAGTTCTTTCAATATTTAATTATTTTATGGTAAAGAGAACAGCCTCAACAGCAAAGACAAATTCTCTTTGGAATAACAAAGAGGGTGTTGATGAAGACTTTGTAGGCATATTTGAGGTAGCCAGAAGGGAAACTTGGGACTCAGTTTTCCATGTTCCCAGACACTGTTCTCACTGCCAGACTTCCTGTAACAGAAAGGAGGGTGCGTTTTGAATGACTGCTCCGGTGCCAGCTGAAGGAGAGGATTCATTATTGCAGTTCTTGAGCAGAGACTGATGCTTCCCTGCAACCTGGATTTAGGTACTTTTATCCTTTTGGGGCTGGGGCTTTATCTGCATCCCTCTCTTTATTATTTCCTATCCTAGATATTCAGGATACTATCTTCTATGACTCCTGTTCTTATGTGATTTAATTTATGGTTGTAGATTTTGCCTTAGATCTTGCTAAACTTTTCTTGTGAAGCTGAACCTTTGAACATTGATGTGATGAAATACAAATGAATGTGTGCTTTACCCCAGAAGAAAGTCTGGTTGCATTTCATTTGCAGTGGCGAAGTGAAATGTCCACCCTTGAACATAATTTAAATTAGTCATTTAAAATCATGTCCTACATTGGAGCATCAGTTTGCTAATTTGACCCCATGAGTAAGTAGTCTTATAAACTGCAATAATGTAACAGCAACCAATGTGCCAGACCACTGTTGTTAACTTACCTGTCTGAAAAGCATTTGCTCAGGTGTTTTTTTCTTTTCATAATGAGAATACTTAAACAGTCAATTTTTTTTAATCTTAAATATTTAGCCAAATGCTTTGGTAGGGGCATATTGGAGAGCAATGGTAGCTGCATTATGGGTATTTATATGCTATTAATTACTTAGTTTTATTTAATGTCTAGATAAAATTTAGAGGTTGACTTTCTGTACATTTAAAAAATCCCACTCTTACCCTAGAAGTCCAAATGACTCATGTCTCTCATTTTCTTCTGTGATTCTGTCAAACTATACTTAGGTAATATCCAGTAAATTAGAGTGGAATTGAATCCAAAATAGTACTTGATAGTATTTTTTATCACAGAACAATCTTTGCCTTATGAGCTGTAATGTATAGCTTTAATGAGGTTGCATGGCTTTACCTTGTTTAAATTACAGCTTTATGTGAAATGTATTTTCTGTGCGGCTATAACAAAGAAGTGATGCCTAGAAGTAATCTTTGAGATGATAACATATTTGTACATATTGTCAACTTTCTTTGTATAATAGGTTTACCTTGAGAGCTTTCTGAATTCTAGAATCAAATTCAAATAAGTTTAATCTTAATATTTGGAATAGAAATGTTTTATGTAAGTTGAAAAATATCCATACATGCTCGGGAGCTTTCTAGAATAACTTTCCTTCCAAACTACTTGTAGCTGGAGGGCGTTTATTAAGATCCAGCTTGGCCAGAGAAATAGGTATCTGTATGGATCTCAGTGTAGCCTGGCGTAATGGATCCAACCATGCTTTCCCAGGCTTGTTTTTTTTTTGTTTTGAAATAGGCTGTCAGCGATGTCTGGTAGTTGCTTAGACTATCTGTTACTTGTTCTTCCCTTTCTGTCCAATCTTTAAAGCACTTTGTGGTCATGTCTGTGAAATCCTTTGTAAAACTGGTGTAGAAATGAAATTTATTATTATTAAACCATAATTAGCAACAGTGTGACATGCATATGCAAGTACAAATACACAGATACTATAATAAAAGTCACTATAAAAATTATTTGAATCAGGCCCTCAAATGTTAAGAAATACCAGAATCACAAGTGCTCGCGTAGGGCTTGGCTTACCTCATGCATGTTGGCATATGCAATTAGGGGTGTTTTAAACAAAGAGCTTGTGCATATAGGACCTCTTTTTCTTTTAATATGGATATTGGAGGGTGTAGAGTGAGTGACCTGAAGAAGAGAAAAGGAGATCTCAAGTGTAAGGAAGTTAAATATCACATAGGGGAAAAACATTAACTCCTGTCTTTTCCAGAATTCTTATGTGAAGCTGTTAATCTGGGAATGTTTAAGATATAATTGTGTGTTTGCAGAAAAAAAAACCTGTCATTGTAGTTGAATGTTCTGCTAATAGGAACTATAGAGTATTTGTCTTTAAAAGTATCTCTTTACTATTATATTTCCTGCATTGAAAATTTTACTTGGACAAATATCTGCAAAGTACTTTTCATTCCTTAACTCAGAACTAAATTAAAAAAATGGGATTTTAAATATGTATTCCATTCTGTCAGTAGTTTTAGAACAATTTTACAAAAAAACAGAATTTATGTTATAACTTCCCTTTTAAAAATTTGAAAATGAAGACACAGAATGGTGAATGTCAAATGTCAGACTTTGGTTAAAGCTACAGGAGCATTTTGGCTTTGATGACCATCCAAAAGACACATAACAAAATGATGATATAATTGAAATCTATGATAAAATATTAGTCTTGTACCTACTTCATGGTCAACTTTGTCTCCAAACTGTTAAGTGGTGTGTATGACACTAATAATTTTTTTTATAACTTGAATCATTTGTAACAAGATCATAGAATCACAGAATGTTTTGTGTTGGAAGGGACCCCCAGAGCCCATCTAGTCCAACCCCCTGCAGTGAGCAGGGACACCATTACCCAGATCAGGTTGCTCAGAGCCCCGTCCAACCTGGGCTTGAATGTTTCCAGGGATGGGGCCTCCACCACCTCTCTGGGCAACCCGTTCCAGTATTTCACTGCCCTCATCACAAAGAATTTCCTCCTTACATCTAATCTAAA
>KL260041.1:10313-20327 GCA_000699545.1 Podiceps cristatus | reverse complement strand
TCCTGGCTGAACCCAGGCCAAAGGCCGAACCCAAACTGCCATGCCCGAGGGGGTGGTACTAGAGTGAGCCGGTAAAGCTAAGGGACTTGGAGGAGCCTAAACCTCCCTCCATCCCAGGGTGTCTGGCGTCCAGGTACGCGCTGCTGGAAGAGAAGTTCCATGCACTGACTGGGAGAGGCTGCAAGGCTTCAAGCCAGCTCCCAGCCTGGATGAGCACGGGTCATCCCAACCTTCCCAAACAAAGACTTAGAAAAGACTGGGTTTTTTCTCAAAACCACTCAGGAAAGCAGTTCTGTGTCAGGGTGAAGGCTTGTTCAGCTGGGGGCAGGCGGGAGTGCAGAATGCCAGCGGGACGGGAATCTGCTCAAGGGTAGAATATAGGCAAGAATTTAATTGGCAGGAATTTAATTAGGATCTTTCACGGAGAGGAGTAAGGATCCTTATCTGCCCTCCATGACTGTGCCATGACCTGAGCTGCTTTCAGCTATGGCATGATGCCTTTAAGTTTGTCCAACACATTTTACCTGTGACAGCAGGGTCTCATCCAGACCTACATAATCCCGCGGTTCCCATGTCGGGGCACGGATATAGGGATGGCTCCCTGCAGCCTCGAATTGCAAAGCCCTAACTTTGGCACGTCGCTGCACTCGTTGCCTCCGTTACCTGCCTTGGTCACAGCTCTCCAGGGTAGTAATGGCTTCTTTCGAGGACTTCATCTACTCTGCAGATGGTTTGCGGGGTTAGCTCCCGCAACAGGGCTTTGCAGTGGTGCGCAGCAGAGACCTATCCGCATTCCCATATCAACAAAACTGTTTCTAGCTGCTGCATCCGTCTCCACCACAGCAAGGCTTTTTCCTCTGTCCCGTAAGGGCATGATTTTGCTAAGTGATGAAATGGAAGTGCAGCCCGCACCTCAGTGCCTGAACAAGGCCCTGGTAAGAAAGGTTAAGCAGTACCAAACTCTGCGGTTTAAGGTCCAGGCATGGCTTTTTTCCAGCGCAGGTATGATCTACTGAAGAGGATGCGTTCTGGGAGAAGGACATCTCCGAGCACGTAACAGCTAGTGAAGGTCAGCAAGAAGACAGACTGCTAAGAAAGCGACAATGCTGCACAAGAGGAGCTTTTGCCGGATTGGAGCTGCTAGATCATCCCAACTCACAAACCAGACAGAAACTGGAGATCCGTTTTTTTCTCCTGCCATGAAAGACAGATGTGCAAAAGGGGAACCCTGTAAAAACCCCGTGGAAGAACTGGTCCAAGCTTAAATAATCCATCTGGGTAGCAGTTCCCACAGGCAGAACCACAGCAGAGGACTCCACAGGAAAGGCAACAAGATAGCTCCCTAGGAGTGGCAGGGAAGAGAGATTACAGATATTTCCTCTGTTTGTTACTCGAACAATATAAAGAGCCTTGGTTTCACTCCTAGCAGCAATGCACAACTGCCCTCTGTTTATCTGCAACGCACACCCCGGTGTCCCGCGGTCCCTGGCTGTCCCGCGGGCACACCACCGAGCAGGGATGAAGGTGTCTGTGGTGGTTGTATGGTGACTTATGGCCGTGGCTGATTCAGCAGAGGGACCCAGAGCCCTCTGGTGATATCAGCTACCCCTCAGATGCTTGTGGGCTAAGCATCCTATGGCAAACCTGTCTACGGCTGTCAGACCTGGAGGAGCTGTAAAAAAAAAAACAAACCAAAAAAACAAAAACCCTCAGATGCTTGTGGGCTAAGCATCCTATGGCAAACCTGTCTACGGCTGTCAGACCTGGAGGAGCTGTAAAAAAAAAAACAAACCAAAAAACCAAAAAAAACCACTCAAGGGAGGTAGGAAAACTCCTCACCTCCTACAAGGGAGAGCTCTCCAGCTGGCTTCCCAGCTTCTCCCATAACTTCCAGCCAAGTAAAACGTGTCTGTGCTGCTTCCTCCTACCTTGTTGGTTTTTTTTCACCCAATCTGTGGTAACAAAACCCCTCTGACCCTTGCTGCCCACATCCCCTGCACAAGCAGGTAGAAACTATCACAGGCTGGAGAAGATGAGAAATCCCTCAAACAATGTTTGTCAGAAAAATCTCAAGTTGTCAGAAAAAAAAATAGCTGGGAAAGTGAGCCGAGCAAAAAGGTTGTCAGGCTGTGGGAGTGTTTCTGATCCACGCCGAAGGTCCACCTTCCCTCTCCCGACTCAACCCCCACGGCCACCGCGGATGGCTGGAGCAGTCCCTGGACTCCAAAGTTCAAGTCCCACCTCCAGAGCAGCGGTCCAGGTCCACCTTCTCAAACACACCCCTAAATTACTATTTCAACACGGAATCTCCCTTATTAACCCGCTTTACACATTTTCCACAGCTGTGTCTCTGTAAGGACGGGGTCCTGCTTGTCACCCCCTAGGGACGGCATGCAAGGTTTGGAGATCTACCGGTGCACCTAATTCAGGAACACCCTTAGATTCTCCATTCGTTTGATTGCCCACGGGGAATGATGCTGCTTTGTACATAAATCGCTCATTTTAATCCCTGACTATGTTTAAATTGAGCTGGGAATTTTTTGGAGTAGGGATTGTCCTCTTTGAGTGTTTAGAAAGCTCACGCTCCATAGCAGGAACTGCAGTTCTTATGAGACAGTGATTAAACGCGGGTGAAGATTTGGACCAAATCACACCTGGCTTGTTCCTTTGTCCGTAAAATGGGCAGAAAAGGGATTGTTTCATCCATCTCCTGGGGGCCTGCAGAGGAGCTGCATGCACTTCACTGCAAACGGAGTTTCCCTGTTGGCTGCAGGTTTATCAGGACTGCAGCTGCTCAGGAAAGTGAAATTTTGGCAAGACTGAAATTTTCTCTTGGAAATCAATCAATTTGCCAGGAGGATGGAAAAAAAAAAAAAAAAAAAAAAAGGAAAAAAAATGCACCTAATGGTCTGTCTGGGAAAACGGCTGGGTGCTAACTTCATCTAGGATTTCTCCTGTCTGCCTGCCAGTGTGGCTCCATATTTTTCTGCTTTTATTTTAGCCTGCGATCAGTTTTCCACAATATTGAAAGCAGCTATGGCTCTAATGAAACATCTTATCTGCTTGTCTGAGGTGTGTCTTGCTGCTGGAAGGGAATTGTTTGACATTTTGAATTAGATTGTAAAAGAAGCTGTTTCACTCAATACTAATTAGAGTAGCAGCTGGTTTGTGGTTTTTGGTGGGGATTTTTGGGTTGTTTTTTGGTTTGTTTTTGTTTTTTCTTTAATATAACACTAAATTAAAAGAAAAATAAAGGCTGATCTCTCTTAGAGAAGCTCAACGTGCAGACAGTTTTTGAAACAGCCAAGAAAATGAATTTCTGAACTTTTATTCCAGGATTCTTATTTTCCTAAGAGTTGGTAATTCTGAATCACTGTTTTCCAGAGAATTGGACTTTCCAGCAAAAAGGAATGTCTGAGTTTTGCCTGGTGGTAACTGTAATGCATAGGCACTGCTATTAATTTTCATGTACTCCAGGGATCCTACAGATTACAATGGGCTTTAATGGGTCTGTTGAGATCCATGAAGAACAAGGGTTATGGTTACAGCGCTGCTTGTTACACCAGCAACAATGATTAGCCCAATGAACATAGTCCTGGGGAGCTTATATCGGATCTCCAGCCGATGCCAGCTGGAATCAGTCTGTTGCCTTCAAGCACGACGTACACACATTGTCCTTCTAGAGGCAGCAAAACCTCTGGAAAAACTAAGCAGCATCCACGGGTCCCCACACACCCTGCATGACCCAAGAGGAAAAGAACAAGGCACTACCATATACTGAACCTTATGTCTGCGTGAACAGGAGAAGCACCCCCCTGCTCAGCTTGTTGGCAGGAGTTCTCTGTCCCAGAGCTCCTGGGCAATGATGGGACCAGCAGGAGAACATTGCTTTGGACACATCGCAGTTCTCCATCTCCATCAAGAACCAGTCAACCATGGCCTTTGCTCTTGTCCTTTACCCAGATACAGCATCGGCAAACCACTCACTGCTAAGAAATCACTCTATTTTGCCGCTCTGTTCCCCAAAAGGGTTTGACTGGGGTGATGGTTACATCGACCATCCCATACGACAGACCGTACCTTTGCCTCATTGCTGTACAACAGAGAAGACACTTGATTACCCACCCACTCCAGATGGAAGCGAATTTTTGAGCCAAAACAGCCAGGCTGTTTGTAGTGGTGTGTCACCCACGCAGATGAAGCCAGCTTGTCTTCTCCCTTCCTACACCTCTCCAATAGATGGCATCCACGGTCCCTCCGCTGTTATTTTGGGATCAAAAAGGAAAGTCTAAGTCAACATTAGAGTCCAAGCACAGCCAATGCCTGCAGTGTTGATGGCCAGGCTCCTGAGGAAGGTGAATCCCTCCTCTTAACTCTTGGAGAAGGGCTGGCTGCTTGTCTCAGAGCTTTCTCCTGCCTGGCTGTTGTGCCACGGACTGGAAGCTGCCCATTTTTCTTGCAAAGTCACCTCTGTGCCCAATCAAGGCCCAAAATCCAGGCTTGCTGGCTTTCAAGCACAATTTGCATTAAAATATTGTTTATTTTCTCCCTCCCTCTCAATCCACAAAGATAGATCATTTGTTCTTCCCACACACTCCATCCTTGCAAAGCAGGGACGAGTAAAAATAAACAGGAGCAGCACATTTCTGGGAGTGCATCTCTTGTAACAGCCTGCCCTGTCTGCTCTGACTCAGACATGACCCACGGCCAACGAAAAGGAGACAAGAATCAGTGCAAAACAAAAAGACACAGCATGGGGAACATTTCTAGTGCAAGCCGGGAGGTGTATCGATCATTACAGACCTGGCGGCATCGCACGGCCTCTTCTGCCGACAGATTGGCTGGTGGGGGTATGAGCAGCTTTGTTCTGCAGACTGTCACAGCCCAACACCACGTCTGGAAACCTGCTGGGGGTCCACACGGATCCCAGGGACTCTCTGCCTTTGTCTGGCAAACAGACCTCAAGGTCTCGGAGGTTTGGTCCATAATTTTCCCCACCTTTTCCCCGAGACTTGTGTTTGGAAATTTTCCCAACATTGAGAGCCTTACTAGCTACCCAGAACACCTCATATCTTTTGGGATACTGTGTAATCAGGAACTCTTTCACCGTGCACCATGACTGGGACCTGCAACCGGAGATAAAGGACAGTCATTCTCCCTGGCAGACCTACATGCAACCTTGGCATGTCCCTATGCATCAGCTGAGCCATGGGGACTTTTTACATCACCAGGCAACCAACCACAGCCAAAACCAACCCTACCGTTGTGTATATTACCAGATGTCAGGAAATCCTACGGGCCATCCTGTGCTCTGTATGGGTAGACACGCTGTAGGGTAGCAAAGCATGGAAATGCACCAGGGAGCCGGTATGCTCTAACCCTTGGCTGCGCTTCCCCACCACTCCAGCCTCTTCTAAACAAAAAGGTCACTTACATTGTTCCTTCACTTTGTCTGCAACAGCCTGACAGCTTTGGCATGATGATACCGGGCCAGCTCAGTGATGTCAGTTAAGTACTTGTCCAAGCTTCAGAGATTTTAGTGTCAGATCGGTGCCAGGAGGCAGGCTTCAAGGAGGGATAGCTCTTTGCAGTGTTATTAGGAGCTCATCAAACACATCGTTGTCATTGTGGGATGCCAGCACCATGAGTTCAGAAAGCAGAATGTGCCTGGTCTCTGTGGGATATGTTATGCTTTTGATCAAAAAAAAAAAAAAAAAGAAAAAAAAAAAAAAAAGAGTTGACTCATTTCTGGTTCAAGTATTCACCTGAAAGAAATAACAAAACAAAACAAAGAAAATGAAAGGAAACTAAGATAGAAAGGAACTGTCAAAAGCCCTGTGTTCTTCCTCGGTCTGCGAAAAATGACTATTCATTAAGAGAAAGCACTCAAAAAAGGTCATCAAAGACAGTGATGCATTAGATGAAGTGACTTGGTGACAGATGTCTGATGCATTATTTCCTGTATTGTTCCTTAAAACATAGATGTGCACCAGAGCAGCTCCAGCTCCCTGCTGCAGACGGGACACCGAACAGGAGCTCACCCCCTCGAGATGTCTTTCCACAACACTAGAAACCCATTCCCTGTGCCGCAGCGGTGGGGAGATCAGGGCCCCGTGTGCCGAGCGGTCAATGGCTCGTGAGCTCAAGTCCCTTCAGGAGTGGCTGAAAAGCAGGGGCATTTTCACCGGTGTTCCTCGTTTAATTAGGAGACACCAAGTCTCTCTGGTTTATCTTACAGTTATGACAGTTTTCAATTTCTTTTTTCCCACCTCTTAATCTCTTATTTTCATGAATACTGTAAAAAAACCCTTTAAAATACAGCGATAGATAGACCTCTAAATCAGAAAACATGCTGAAGCATCACCTCTTTGTCTCTTTTTTTGTTTGTTTTTTAAAGCTCATTCTTTCAGAGGTCATCCCAGAACACAAATCCTTCCCCAGCTGGAATTGCTGCAAACTTCTTAGACACGAGCAGCATCACTTAGATACTAACCCCAACTCGGGAGGTGTTGTACAAACAGAAGAACAAGGCGGCCCTGACCCACAAAGGGTGCGCATTTTGTCCAGTGATGTCTTTTGAATCAAGCAGATGGATGGGTAACCAGTGGCTGTCCCTTGTGGCCTGGAAAATTGCAAGCTTCAAGTAAATCAGGGGTTTTAGCTGCAAAACCAGCACGGCGTTAGTTTCTGAGTGGCCGGGGTGAACTCGGCCCCTCCTGGGTGCTTGGATTTGAGTTGGGATCCCTTCTGAAAGATTTATAACCGTTCAAACGCAGTTCACTGCTGCTTTCAGACCCAGCTGTGGATTTCTCTGCCTGCTCTGGGCTTAGGATCTGCCAGGCTAGGAAGGCTGCTGGCTTCCAAAGCCAAGCCAGAACTACGTTAGGTGAAGGTGTTCGTCTGAAGGATTCTAAAATACTGCCTTTGCTTTATTTCCATGTATTCATCCCCTCTTTCCAGGGAAATAAACTAGAAAAGCGGCTCACTGCCAATATCTGGAGTGAGAAATTCTCTCTCGTCTTAAAGTCTGGATTCCGTCTGAGTGCTTTATAAAAAAACCCAAAAAATAACCCAAAAAACAGCTCCCGGCTTTTGAGCCAAGAGACTCCCTGAGTCTGGAAGGCTTCACAAGTAAAATAAAAGATCACAATGAAAATTACTTTCTCAACCACGGTCTGCATGAGGAGGCTGCAGAACCGCTGCCACGATCCATATGCCTTGGTCGGGAGCCCATGGCTGGTCCCTCTCAATGGCAACACGTTGGACTCCAGTCCTGCCAATCCCAAGTTGCTCGTGGCTCTGCAGAGATGAAGCAAACAGCATCAGACCAGCCCCAGTTTAGAGACAGATACTCGTCTGTTTGAAATTTCTCCTTGCTCTGCAATGTTAGCAGTGCCATGGCTCAGGGATGGGTATGGGCTGGGACCGCGTTCAACCCAACGGGGCAGTTTGCTCTCCACCATCTCCACCAACCAAGGCGGGGACGCGCAACTACATCTATCTTGGCCTGATCTGCAAACACCCACCTACAGCTACACCTGAATATAGAAATTGGCCCTTCCTGCCATACGTGGATAATTAGGATGAAATCCATAACAGCCTTAGTTGGTGTGGGCAGTTTTTCTTACATAGCTGGAGCCTTCACCCCTCCCACCTGGCATTTCAAAGCAATGCCCTCCGCTGCCCACCCACACAGCCCACCAGCTCATCATCTGCAAACACCCACCTACAGCTACACCTGAATATAGAAATTGGCCCTTCCTGCCATACGTGGATAATTAGGATGAAATCCATAACAGCCTTAGTTGGTGTGGGCAGTTTTTCTTACATAGCTGGAGCCTTCACCCCTCCCACCTGGCATTTCAAAGCAATGCCCTCCGCTGCCCACCCACACAGCCCACCAGCTCATCAAGGCCCTTGTCTCTGCACAGGGTTACTGCCACAGCCGCTCATCTGGGCTCGTCTGATGCAAATTTGCCTTCATAGCACATGCAAAATACCTCTCTGCCAGACTACTTTTAGCTCCTTGCCTTGGTCAGGTCAACTCTTTATGTATCTTCATTTTCTTTGCACCGTTTCCCACTGTGGAAGGAGGGAATAAGTGATTTGCCTTTGCTAAGGTCTCTATGCCCCTTCCTGTCTCATCTCTGATCCCAACCCCATCTCCAGGCTCACCTGGTTCATCCTCTGCTAGCTGCTGCATCTCCAAGAAAGCAATCTTGTGCTGTTTCCCCTGCCTGTCTGCATGATGAGAAAGGCCCCCCAGTACAATCACAGCAGTGCCTCATCCCTCTGCTTCAGACCTTCCCTGCAAGCTCACCTTTTCCTGCAAAACCCACAAAACCCCTTTGCTTCTGGTAGATGGAGCTGCCCCGCCACGGTGACTCAGACTGGCTCGTCACTTTTTGGTGACTCCCTTGATCTCTCTGGTGTGTTTTTTTTCTATTTCAGTTGCAAAAGCTTTTGTTCGCCCTCCAGATATCATCTAGCGAAAGAGTCCCACAGCAAGGACAGTGACAACTGGCTGCGTATCAGAGAGCAAAGCTCAGCCTCACCTTAGTTGTCTCATCGGTGAGTGTGGACGAGCCGAACCCGTTTCTGCAGCCAGTGTCACTCCGGGAAGGGATGTCCCCAGCACCCAGGTGTGATGTCCCTGATTTCCCAGATTGAAGAACCAGGGTCCCATTGATGGTGGGCACCACCACGGCCAGAGTGCTGTCCATAGGTCTGTCT
Organism: Podiceps cristatus; assembly: GCA_000699545.1. Taxonomy (NCBI): domain Eukaryota; kingdom Metazoa; phylum Chordata; class Aves; order Podicipediformes; family Podicipedidae; genus Podiceps; species Podiceps cristatus. The sequence continues at coordinate 11,594 of KL260041.1, read as the reverse complement.
AGAGGCTTAACTCATACCTGGCTCCAAAACTACATTAGCCAGGGGGGTGTAATGCCTTTTGCAGTGTCTCAGTAGGTCTCTGTTGGGTAGAGACCAGCGGAGGGTCATTAATTGCAAAACAGGCCCGTTAACGGCCACACGTAAGTGAAAACGTCTTTAAGCTGTGGCATCTCGCGCTCTCTCCCCAAAGACCCACGACCTTCCTCCCACTGCCAAAACCCGCTTTGCTGTGAAAATTCCATTTTGAAACCATTTTCTGCAAATTAGGAAGCTCTCATTGCTGGGACCCAAATGGCACCTTGTGCTCTCCGGCAGCCGGGTCTGGTGTCTGCTGCGTCCGAAACAGAGCCAGCCCCGCGCTGAGAGGGGAGCTGGAGAGAACCTGCAGCATCGAGAGGCTGCGGTTTCCTAACCCTGGGTAAAGGCAGCGAGCCTGGAGGGCTAAGAGCTGAGGGGAGCTTAAATGAAATGTTTTACTCTTTTTTTCCAAAGTAATCTTTTCCCCCCCTTTTTTTTCCTCCCCACTTTCAGCCAAAAACTGGGAAAAATTCTTCTGAAAATACATTTCAGTTGGCAAATATTTTTCCTCTCTTATTATTTCCTATCTGATGAAGAAAATCTTCAATATTTGGAGACAGAGTTAAGATGAGTGAACAGAAACAAGGGATATGATGCCACTTAGTGGAACATAGTTAGATGATAATAAAGAACAATATCCCAAGATCTGCGTTTCAAATTTTTGATCACCTCTATGAGACAGTGTTCTTAATTGTGATGTGCCCTGGGGACTTCCCAGGGTACCAAGCTAAAGAGAAGGGCTGCAAAGCAGCCTGTGCTGTGCAAAGCCAGGATAAAAAGTTCCCCCTCTGATCCTGCAGATGCAGCCCGATGGCACAGGGAATTTTGCAGAAAACTGGGAAAATCAGGGATGCAAAAGGCTCAGGACAAAGGCAGATGGTTGCAAAGGTGTTATGAATTGCTCCATGAGCATCTCGCAAGACCTGGTGTTTTCCAAGCAGTGCTGACAAGAAGAGGGGGAGAGAGGACAACCCTACCAGCTCGCTGGATAACTCTGCTCTTGGCTTTCCCCACCAGCTCCCTACCAGAGCAAAGCCAGGATGGTGAAATTCAAAGCACTAGGACAACGCAGTGAAAGGTGTCAGGGAAAAAACAAACAAACAAACAAAACCAAGGCAGGAGCAACCCTGCAGAAATACCCAAACCGATTGCTGCAGTACCTCCCGCAGGCAGCTGCCCTCCCGGGCCGGACACAAGCCGGCT